>JAWZYV010014330.1:0-80913 GCA_038373885.1 Cheiracanthium punctorium
ATTTAACAAATTTCACGTATTTAAGGAATAAGTATTTATAGGAATAAATTTTTTGGAAAGTGAATTTTTGATGACCTTGTCTCTAATTTAGAGATTCAGATGAATTGGGGTATTTTTTCAAATTAAGATTTAAAAATCTAATCAGTCTACTTTAGAAAAGGAAAAGAGCGATGAAATGTTTAAGAATGGATCGTGGATGAACATACAAATCAAAAGGGACTAGCCGGAATAGGGATGGGGCCTCGGCCCCTTCCGAAATTCTACTTTTCTTAATTTTATGTCAATAATCAAGCTTTTTTCGTAGAAATGCTATCTTTAATTAGAAATGGGCCTCCCTTTTGGCCCGCCCCGATTATCTTTTCTTTTTTCTTTTTTCTGGTTATGTGCCGAGACGACTTTCAATCATCCAATTTATGTGTATTTTTTCCCTTTTATATTGTAAATATTCAAATATAGTATGAGTGCTATTTTAAGTTTTGAGGGGTTTATTAGAAAAAAGGCAAAAAACCATTCAAAACTATTATTTAATTTCAGTTGGTACTTTTTTGGAATTAACCCCTTTTTGGTAGGATATTTTTTGAAATTATTATTTTATTATTATTTTTTTTCCTAGTTACCAACCTTACCGAACACATCTAACCGCGTTTTGGAAACAGTAAATTTTTTAAAACCTTTTCAAAAAAGTTAACCCAACCCACCGTACATTTGGAAAATTAAAAAATGGTATTCATTGTCCACGATCTTTTTCAATATGCTACACCATAAAAATCCACTGTACATAGTGAAGTGGTTAATTAAATTCTCTAAATGTTATCACTGTACGTACAGCATAGGCACGAGCCGCAGGCGTCTGAAGAAGAGAGGGGTTGCAGCGTACACGATTAATGTGTTTTGATAAAGATATTTGTTATATGTCCTAGATTTTCAATAAACACAGTTATTAAAAGAGTACTGGACACATACTTCTCTATCTTCAGAAATAGCTGTGTTCCCATCTCCACTATGCAGAAGCTCACTACACGCTTAATTACGTCTACTGTGAGGAAATCTATCTCATTTATTGCTTAAGGATTAAATCACGTAAATATAAAGTTATGGGAACAATCAAAATAGCATTTAAAACTACTTTATAAATGTGTCGACAAATTTAACACAACACTTTATTTGCGACAGCTAAATTTATCTAATTATTTGCAGAGTCTTCAGGACTATTATAAAGCAAACCATAACGACTTATCCCGATAGTTTTCGAAACGTAGAAAATATACCGCGCAGATGAAAAAATTGGGGAAAGCTTAATCCAATTAATTTACGGCTCTGTGAAAGTCATAAACTTCAAAGACAAAAATCTACGTCAAAATAAATATCTAAACGATATACACAAAAGTTAATAGACTCGTATACAAAGTTCTAATACAAGCAGGACACTTCCAAAGGCTCAACTTCGGTTAGTAACTTATGAGAGAAGGAAAAACTGAGCGAAAATAGGATTTGACCCAACACCTTTTTGCACAGTTGGTAAACGGTAGGGAAAAATAGTGTTCCGCGGCATGCTTAGCACAAGGCTAACCATGAAATTGCAGGTCCACATTCTTTTATTCTTTTGTGTACACTTAGTCTTCAAATTAATACCCAGACGCAGTGAATGAAACGTACTTCCGTATCAACAAAGTTAGGGTAGAGGGGGGCCCCCACAGCGCATATAATCAATCAATCCTTGGTTTTGAATAACATAATGGCCTCGCTGCAAGTATTTTTAAACCCTGCATGTTACTTTTGACTCGGTTTGTAGATTCAGTATACTTTCTCACATATAGAATTCGAATCATGAGCGAGGTTCTACCGTTATGAGCCAATGGTCGTCAGACTCTGGTATAGACATTGCACTTTGTCCTCGTAATTGTGATGTCTTTCGCTCTCTTCCACGGTGAATGAAAGGTGCGAAGTGACATTTGATCAGAGCTCGGGGTGTAACTGGTCAATAGACATAACTGGTTCGTTTAACCTACATGAACACTTTATATATGATATGAACAGTTTAGCTCTGAGAAAAGATGCAGAGGGACAACCACTATTCAGTACTACTTTACAAAGTGACACATCTTTCTTATTATTTTTCATGATAAGAGCATGAGTCTGACATGCATAAAGCAAACATCAGAACCGGAATTTGGGGGTGCCTCCTCTGAACTCTCTCGGACGCCCAGGTGCCGTTGTGTCAGACCGAAAGCCCGCCCCCACCATCCCCCAAAGACCCCACCTCGACCAGCAACACCCCCCTGTGGGCCGAGGTGCCCTTGCGCCTCATGAGGATCACTTCTCAATGTACTCACATCCGAGCGACCACTCATTTCTTTCTTCACTGAAACGAGTCTGTCTCACATTTTTCGATAGCCACTCTTCATATTTCATCCACTCCTCCCTCCTCGCCTTCGGAAACAACAATTGTAACGGAGAAATGACTACGGCTCATGTCGGCAATGCATTATAAAAGAACGATATCACTTTTGGTATTAAACACGTTAAACAGTATGTCTCTTCAAAATGTATTAATGTTGTCGAAATTCTCTTCAGATTCCCAACCTTTTCACTACCTTGACCAGAATGTAGAGGGTCAATTTATTCGGGGTAACAAATATGCATTAGTGCTCGGGAATAAATAGTAACGTCGTCACATACACCTGCATAGACATAAAACGTCTAAAATGCCTCATTGTAGTAACTGATCTAGGGGAAAACAGTTCGCAGCGTCTCGATGGGGATAACTATATCCAATTGACTACAGCCTTATCTAATTATCGGACTCATCCTATAATTGTACTTTTGTTAATTAGACTCAACAAATATTATTTTAGATCAGTTATAAAAAACAGAAAAAGAAATCCTATTAATCGCATCTCGAGCTTTAAGACGTTCAAGTAAACTAGCTCATGCACCCGCTATTAAAAAAAGGTTTTTCTTCAACATCATGTACACAGGGCCCTTGCTAAAGGGGGAGGTGGGGGTAGGGGGAGTCTACCCCCTAATACTCGCAAAATTCTGTTAAACTTAGCAAAATTAGACTCCTAATTGGCAAACTTGGTAAAAAGAAAATTAACGAAAACTATAATTTATTTCTGATACGCTTGACAAAATTACGCAAACCCAGTTGGCAAAATTAAAAGTTGGTAATATAGTTGATAAAAAAATAAATAAGTTGGTAAAAACCGATATTTGACTTGGCAGTTTATCGGCATATCTCCCCTCCTTAAGTCTTAGCAATGGATTTGTATGTACCCCTTTATATACCCTTATATTATTCAATATACCCCTATCATACCGTCTGACTCGCAACTCCTGGACATGGGCGTCGGCACAAAATTTTCTGATGCGGAGGTAGGGGGAAGGACAAAGATTGTGTTTCAACATATGGTTATCGTATAGGAAAAAAAAAACTAAAAAGCAGAGAAAAAACGGCATATAATAATCTAGGGGGGAGGCAAATGATCCCCTTGGCCTATGCTTCCGAAGCCCATGCTCCTGGACAGCCCCCATGTCCGTGTGTGTGCTACATACAAAACATAAGTCCGGGTGGCTCTCACGCAACACTTATCTTTCACCCTCCTCTCAGTCCAAAAAGCCGCTGATTCGGATCAGAAATCTTTTAAGTTAGTTGAACCATTAGATCTTATACCGTATTTAAATATATTGACACCAATTTGTTATAATTTGTAACGAAATGTTCCAATATTATTGCATATAGTTATGAGAGCTATAACGGTATGAAAATATCGTTCTGTTCCTTTAACGTTATGGTCTCATACCGTATTTAAAATGTTATTCAGCGAAATGCTATATTCTATAACTAATTGATACTGTATCGTTATTAAATAGTTATGTGAGTTTAACGTTATAAACTAAGGGTTAGCATGAGTAACCGAATGCATTCTGTTACTTTTTGTTCAGTTTCTGAGTATAACACAAAACGGAATAACGTTATAATAAGTATACCATTGAATAACGTTATTGCAATAACGTATTCATTTCTTTCTGTATATTTGTTACGGTATGATAACAAAATACAAAATGTAACGTAACTAATACATAACGAAAATCAAACAGTTATTTGTACATATAAAAATTGCATAACGAATTATTTTGTTACAAGGCTGAATAACGTTACAATTTTGTTACGTTAAGTTAATCGGATACCCTGGAAAAATAGGAACAAGCAAAATAACATTTCGCTTTATTGCTGCAGATTTCGTTTAAGATATTTTTTTTTACTTTGTTTTTCGTTTAAGGGGAACGATTTTATTTTCTTTCGTAATTCAGAGAAATACAAAATAGGGTCTAAAGCAGTGGCGTAGTTAGTGTTATTGACAGTGGAGTAGCCAGGATTTTATTTCGGGGTGGTCTGGGTATCAAATTTAAAGATAAAGTTCAATTGTAAGCTAAGTAAAGGGTCCCATTTTTTTTGGGGGGGGGGGCAGCAGCCCCTCAGTAGGACTGGGCCAAAAATCGATACATATCGACATATCGGTTTTATTTCAACATCAAATATCCGATATTCCCATTTTCATTTCAGTGAAATCTCGAATTCGATAAAGGTCAAAAAATACAGGCCGGTCAGGGGCGTAGCCAGAAATTTTTCATGGGGGGGGGGGTTATGACTACTGCAACTCATATATATGTATACGTGTGTGTGATAATGTAGTGAAGAATATACATTTTGTATGACAAAAAATTCCTCATGGGCTTGCTGTTATGACCCCCTAACCCCCCTCCCTTGGCTACGCCTCTGAGGCCGGCGATAAGAAAATCCTGAGATCAATACCAGCTTGTGATGCTTTTGCTACTGCTTTCTCTCCGTTGATGACGATGCCTGATAGCAGAAAAAACAGCTCCATGGTTTATTAGTCTAATTACCATAATTAATTAACGTATATCTCGGAAACTATCCACGGAGCGCGTTTTTATTGATTCTCGACCCCCCAAGACTCAACACCCCACCGATACTTAAAATTTCGAATGCTTTGACACCAAACTTAACCTTTTAATCTTACAGGCCCAGGGGGTCATACGAAGCTCCCCTATATTTTCAATTTGGGCATTTTAAACACTAGCCTCCTCCGGCGGCATCTCCAAAGTCTGGAAACCATCCCAGAGCCAATTTCTACATGTTTGCAGTCCTTTTAAGCCTCAATCATGGTTAATTAGTCTAATTACCATAATTAATTAACGTATATCTCGGAAACTATCCATCGGAGCGCGTTTTTATTGATTCTCGACCCCCCCTAGACGTAGACCCCCATCGATACATAAAATTTCGAATACTTTGACACCAAACTTAACCTTGTAATCTTACAGGCCCAGGGGGTCATACGAAGCTCCCCTGTATTTTCATTTCGGGCAGTTTAAACACTAGTTTTACTCGAGCAAGGAGAGAGAGATGCTAAATTTTAGCTGCCCGAGAACTCAGCGGAGAAGAAACCCGATGAATGGGTGAAGGGTGTTTAAATAGTACGGCTTTCGGCGCAGAGAGAGGGAAAATTTCTTTAGTTGTTTTATTGATTCAAGATTCGAATCACTGATTCGAATCATCGAAGTAGTGAGTGAGTTGAGATTCTAATCAGTAAAATGAGTCGAATCGCCCATCTCTATTACACCAGGGTTTTCTTGGAATTGTGCCAAAATATTTACAGCATAACAAAGGTCTGGTCTCTTACGATTCGCGAGATACGACAAACATCCCACAACGTTTCTATATGGTAACTTTAACATTTCATTTCTTTCCGATTCTGATGCAGGACTGTCCATCTTTGACAGGATACAGCCTTTAACAATGGGGAGAGTTGATAGTGGAAAATTTAAAACTTTTGTATTGTTCGCAAATTTTATCTATGTACTTGTGTTGGTGTATGTATACTGTAACGGACACCGCCAAGAAAGTAAAAAGTTACTGGCAACCCCCAAAGAGAGAGAGAGTCCCTCTCGAGCAGCAGAGAGAAAAGGACGCTGAGAGGATGGGCTCCAAGAAAATTTTCCCTTGTGATACCGAAGGCGTTCACTCGGTTATTGAAATTGTAAATATGTGTATTTTTGTGTCGTCTGTGTGTAAAATTCATCCATGTTAACCAAGAATATAAACTAAATAAAGTTAAGCAAACTACATGGTTGTGTGCGGCTGCCTTCCTTCAGCTTCTGAACGGGGCGATACGTTACAGACGATAGATGATGAAAAATTGGAGGTTCCACCGAGATACCATGAATGCAAGGGTATCAAGGTCAGGTATGTTCTCCACCTTTTACCATAGCCAGGCCAAAGGGAAAAATTAAAAATTTCTATAAGAGTATCTTGTAGTTCTCACCCTGAGAATACAGGTTCTGTTGTTTTATAATTTGCATCCTGTATTGTATTATACATGCGGAATATTGCTTTTTAATAGCTCTAATGTTATTAAAAGTAAGGATCTAACCATTAGAAGTGTATTAAGTCCATATACTCACCAGAGTATAATATTTTACTGTGAATTATTTTATTTATGTACACGCCAGTGTACGAGCATCGAATTTCTCATCCTGAGGAAAATAATTTTTATGGAATTAAAACTTTCGTCCTGAAAGTATAGGTTTTGCTGCCTTAATAGATTAAGTACATTAGTAAGATATGCTTCCAACCATTGGAAAGGCATGAGAACATTTCTCACCAAAGTTTATTATGTACTTGAAATATTATTTTTTTATGCACACCAGTGTTAATATTATTAATTCTGTTTATTTCAAAACTTTCGTCCTGAAAGTATACGTTTATGTATTTCCAGCCATTGGAAATTCATGAGAACAATTCTTACCAGAGTTTATTGTGTCTTTGAAATATTATTTTATGCACAACAGTGTTAGTATTATTAAATTATTAATTTCAAACTTTCGTCCTGAAAGTATATGTTTTATATATTTCCACCCATGGGAAATTCATGAGAACAATTCTCAAGAGAGTTTATTGTGAATTTGAAATATTATTATTTTATGCGCACCAGTGTTAGTATTATTAATTTTGTTGGTTTCAAACTTTCGCCTTGAAAGTATATGTTTATATATTTCCAGCCATTGGAAAATTCATAGTATTTTTCTCATCAGAGTTAAATAACTAGAAGTATTATATATTATGCATAACAGTGTTTTTAAATTCTCATCAGAGATAATATTAGTGTAAATCCCTTATTTTTATGTGCACAAAACATAACTTCCTAGTATTTGCACCAGCGAACAGTTTTATAGTACGTGTGTTTATATTTTGTTTTGAACTACTTCTCCCTCTATGAACGGAGATAAGAGGGCATTGCAGGATTCCCCGCTTCACACTGTGCAGGTGTCCGAGCGGACACTTGAGCCTGACTCATTTGTTGTTTATGCTGTTTCTTCGCGTTTTCCCTGAATCTGCGAAGCTTTCAGAAAAAGAAAAAAAAAAATGCTATGAGTCATTGCTGTGTTTTGATGGTATGGTAGAAGAATTTAACGAGCTTGCTTTTCCTCTTTTTTTTTTTATCGCACTGTAGAAATTTGCTTTAGTGATTAGGTGTTAGACATTTTTTTTTTATCCCTTATATTTATTGTATGTTCTTTTGCTTTGAGCTGTTACTTAGATATTTTTTTTGAAAATGTCGTATTTAGGGAAGAGATTAAAATCGGATTTAATTTCGGTAGCCTTAGAACTTTGTGAACAGGCTACTGAAGATCTACGTGTAATCGAATTAAAACAATTAATCCTTGGTAGTAAAAACTATGAGGAAGAATTTGTGAGAAATCTATTAGATAGCACGTTGAAAGAAAGATTAGACAAAGAGGAAATGGAAAAACAAAATAGGAATTGCAGAGGCAAAAATTAGAAATGGAAAAGCAAATTAAAGATGGAGAAATTCAATTGGAAAGGCAAAAATTAGAACTTGAGTGTTTAAAAGCAAAACAGGGGGTCGAAACAACAGTATCCGCGGCTGTGGTAGATTCCAATTATAGTCAAAATTTTCAAAAACTAATGCCAAAATTTAATTTAAAAACCGATGATATAAGTTTATTCCTGGAACTTTTTGAGAGGTAAGCTAAATTGATGCAGATACCTAAAGAGAGATGGGTTTCTTACTTAATTAGTACCTTACCAGCGGAGATAAATAATGTAATAGTGCGAGAACCGAAGAAAGAAACTCAGGATTACCAATATGTTAGAACGTTGTTGCTTAACAGATTTAAATTCAGCGCGGAAAAAATTTCGGCAAATGCTGGTAAAATCTAAAAAAAATCCCGATTCTACTTGGCAAGATTTTTATCACGAGTTAAACACTTTTTTAGAGGGGTGGCTAACAGGCCTTGAAATTAAAACATTCGAACAACTCAAAGATCTAATGTTGGTAGACCAGATTAAAAGGCGAGTGCCAAACGATTTTAAGGAACACTTTTTGGATGAGTGGTCTAGAATTACTTCCCCTAAAGAACTGGTAAGGAAAGTTGAGGAATTTGAGGATGCTAAGAAAACCATAATGAGAAAGAGTAAGTTAGGAGAATCTTCAGTTAAGGGAAATAGTAAACCAGTAAAGAATTTCAACAATGGTAATGTTAGCAAAAAGCCCTCAAACGGAATTTCTAAGAAAGAAAATGACGGGCGTACCTTTGCAAGGAAAACGGGTGTAAACTTTGAGCATAAGAAAAAGCTCAGCTGTTTTGAATGTGGCTCTTACGACCACTTACAACCTCAGTACCCCAATTTAAGAATTCAAAAATTGGAAGTATATAGAATTGGACAAAAATCTGAAAAAAATTTATTAGATCCCTTCACTGTAAACGGGAAAGTTAATGGATTTGAGATGCCCATTCTCCGCGATACCGGAGCCACAGTAGACGTTGTCTGTCAAAAAATATGTTGACAAAAACAGAATGACCGGGAAACACGTTTGGGTTCAGCATATTTTCGATGACCATATGACTTGTTTACCCGTTGCTGAAGTAGACGTAGAATGCGAATTAGGTACAATAACCACCAAGGCAGTTGTAATTGCGAACAAGTTGGATCAAGGGCGGTATATTTTAGGGAATCAAACTTCGGCTCTCTTAGAGCAAAGTAGAGAAAATGTCCCATTAAGTACTGAGAGTGTTAATGCTGTCTTGACTCGGTCTCAAAGGCGACAGCTGAAAGATGATAAAAGTCCATCAGACGAAAAGTTAGTCATTGAGGAGCCTGACGTTCCATTGGAGGGAAATAATGAGGACGATAACTTAGAGAATATCGACATTTTACCTCAGGTAGATTCCAATACTACCCTAGATAATATATTTCAAATGGATTCTCAGTCTTTTATTAATGAGCAGAGGAAGAGTAAAGAATTAGTACCGTTATTTGAGTCAGTAAAACCGGAGGGTGACAAGGCTGATTTTAAAATCCAAAATGGAATTTTAGTTAAGACGAAATTAAATAAATTTGGTGATGAGCAAAACCTGATTGTTGTTCCGGAAACTCTCAGGGAGCAAATTAAAAATTTATGCCATGATGACATTTCAGGCCACTTAGGAATTCTTAAGACAAAAGATAAGTTAGTGAGGCACTTCTACTGGCCAAATTGTTATAAAGAAATAGAAGAATATGTGAAAACTTGTGATCCATGTCCAAGTGGCGGATCCAGAATTTTTTTTTTGGGAGGGGCTAAATTTTTTAAAAAGCTTATTTCACCCAATTAAAATGTACTATAAATCAAAATTTTACTCTAAACCAATGTATTAGGCTTTTGGGAGGGGCTAAGTAATAAAATATGATCATTTTATCTATTTAAAGTTTATAATAAAGCAGAATGTTACCCTTGAGCAATCTCTTTTGGGGGGGGGGCTGAAGCCCCCTAGCCCCTCCCCTGGATCCGCTACTGTCCATGTCAGCGTGTTGGAAAGGCGACTGACAAAAAGAAAGCACCCCTAATGAGTGTACCCATTATTTCGGAAGTTTTTAGCAAAATAAATGTTGATGCTTGTGGTCCTTTACCAACATCAACTCAAGGGAATAGATACCTCATAACTGTAATTTGTTTAGGGTCTAAATTTCCTGACGCTATCCCTGTCCCAGATATAACTTCTAAATCGGTGGTCGATGCACTTTTGTTGATTTTCAGCAGGATGGGTTTCCCAAAAGAAATTCAGACGGACCAAGGGAGATCCTTTATGAGTGTTCTAACGGTTGGATTTTTAGAGAAATTTGGGATAAAAATCCTTCGAAGTTCTATTTATCACCCACAGACTAATCCAGTTGAAAGGTTTCACCGATCTGTGAAAAGGATATTGAAAGTTTTATGCATCGAAGCTGCTCCTAATTGGGAAACTCAAATACCAATTGCTCTTTTTGCTTTAAGGACTGTCACTCACGAAAGTACAGTCTTCAGTCCTGCAGAACTTGTATATGGCAATAACCTTAGAACCCCTAATGTGTTATTATACGAAAAATGGTTAGAGCCCCCAGAAGAAGGGAATGCTGTAGTTGAGTATGTGTTCGAACTGATAAATCGATTAAAAAAGAGTAAGGAGCTAGCAAAAGAAAAAATGGAAGAGATGCGAGACAAAAGAAAGAAATGGTATGACCGTAATGCCATAAAAAGAGAATTTCACGAAGGAGATTCCGTGTTAGTTCTAACAATAAATCAGGCACATAAATTAGCACTTCAATGGAAGGGACCAGGTAAAATTGAAAAGAAATTATCCGAGACAAATTATGTCGTCAGTTTCGAAGGGAACCAAGAGATAAACAAGGTTTATCATGTAAACATGATGAAGCCGTATTACAGAAGGCCCGAAATTTTAAATTTAGTGACATTAGGCGAAAATAATGAGTCCTTAGACACACCAGAGTTAGATGGGGATTTTCCTTACATGTTAGTTGATCCTAAAGTCTTTGATTTTAACGAAATAGTAGAAATAAATCATTTGAAAGAAACACTCAACGATGACCAAATTATCGAGTTAAGAAATTTGTTACTAAAATATATTAATATCTTTTCAAACATGCCCAGCAAGACACACTTAGTTCAACATGATATTGAATTAACCAGTGATAAGCCTATTCAGCAAAATCCTTATAGAATGACAATTAGACAAAACGAGTTGTTAAAAGCAGAAATTAAAAAAATGATACAATATAATGTAATTGAACTGGGAGACTCCGAATACGTTTCTCCAATGATCCTCGTAGAGATGCCAAATAGGGACCCTAGGCCCTGCATTGATTACAGAAAATTAAATGAAATAACACGCACTCAGTTTTATCCCATTCCGAATATAGAACAGCGAGTTGAAACAGTTGCAGCAGCTACATATATCACTTTAATCGATTTGACAAAGGGCTACTGGCAGATTCCGTTGAGCCCAAGAGCTCAGAAAATTGCGGCTTTTGCCACAAACTTTGGTGTATATAGACCACTACGTATGCCATTTGGTCTTAAAAATGCACCGTATTACTTTAGTAAACTGATGAGTGAAATTTTGAAAGGGTGCGACAGTTATGCGATTCCATATTTAGATGACATCGCGATCTTTTCTCAGACCTGGGATGAACATTTAGGACATTTGCAGGAGGTTTTGGAACGGATAAAAAGGGCTAATTTAACTATAAAACCTGCCAAGTGTAGATTTGCTCAAGAAGAGGTACAATACCTTGGACACGTTGTAGGACGTGGAAAACGTTCACCAGCTGAACTCAAAATAAAGGCTATACAATCTTTTCCGGTCCTAACAACAAAAACTGAAATCAGGGCTTTCTTGGGATTAGCAGGCTATTACAGACAATATATATTCCAATGTTTTCTGTAATAACTGCGCCTCTAACAGATTTGTTGAAAGGGAAAAACAAGAAAGGTAAAATTACCTGGAATGAGGAATGCACTGCTTCATTTAATTTACTTAAAGAAAAACTCACTAATAAACCTCTCTTGCACGCGCCAAACTTTTTAAAACCATTCATATTGCAAACAGATGCATCGGATTTAGGATACGGGGTTATTTTGTCACAAACGGATGAAAATGGGGAGGAACATCCAACCTTACCTTACCTTATTGTACCTTAGCAAAAAATTTACTCCAACTGAAAAGAAGTACTCTACCACTGAAAAAGAGTGTGCGGCCATCTTATATGGCATTAAGAAGCTTAAAGGGTATATAGATGGACAGACAGAATTTTGTATCCAGACGGATCACAACCCACTTGTGTGGTTGCAAAGAAATTCCGGCAATAATCCACGATTAATTCGCTGGGCGTTAGCCTTGCAAGCTTTTAATTTTTCAATTAAACATAAAAGAGGAAAAGAAAACTCAAATGTTGACTGTTTAAGTCGAAATCCCAAATATGCCACTTAGAAAACCAAGGTCATAAAAATGTTTTTGATTTTAAGAGTGTAATTATTGTGTTTAAATTTGTGTAATTATTGTGTCTAACGTTGTGTAACTATTGTGTGTTAAATTTGTGCTTTATTCAAATTTTGGAGAGAAAAAGAAAAATGTTTTCAGTATAACAAATACCATTTAACTGGGTGGATATTTTTATATCATCCTCATTGATTGTACTATTATATGTGTGAACTTATCTGTATATTTACCTAAAATTATTATGGCCTGGTAATGGGTGGAGGACTCGTTAAGGTATCTACACTGAAATGAGAACTCAATTACAGTTATTTTCAAACTTGAACTGTGGACTCTTTAACGTATCTACACTGAAATGAGAACTCGATATAAAGTTCTCAGATTTGAAGTGCGAACTTAATTACAGTTTTTTTTTTTCAAACTTGAACTGTGAAGTATAACGTACTAAACTGTGAACTATAAAGTGTGAAAGTATAATGTGCACACGAACTAAGAACGAATTATTACATACTGTACATAAACTTTTTTTCGTTGTTTTCCCTTGTATATCGGGAAAGCCAACCTTTTATGGAAGGAGGGGTTGTAACGGACACCGCCAAGAAAGTAAAAAGTTACTGGCAACCCCCAAAGAGAGAGAGAGTCCCTCTCGAGCAGCAGAGAGAAAAGGACGCTGAGAGGATGGGCTCCGAGGAAATTTTCCCTTGTGATACCGAAGGCGTTCGCTCGGTTATTGAAATTGTAAATATGTGTATTTTTGTGTCGTCTGTGTGTAAAATTCATCCATGTTAACCAAGAATATAAACTAAATAAAGTTAAGCAAACTGCATGGTTATGTGCGGCTGCCTTCCTTCAGCTTCTGAACGGGGCGATACGTTACAATACCTTTCCAAACTTTTCTTCAAATTCAATTCCTAGAAGCATTTTTGTTTTTCCCAAAACAGTGATGTCAAATTCATTTTTAAACAAACTTACAATGTGGTTGACGCAGTCCAATGTTTTTCCAAAAATTAAAATGTCATCGAGAGACATGAGAAGAACAACATTATCACTATATACGTATGTACAATTACTCCATTCTAGTCTTTTAAATTTTAATTTTTCTAGTGTTCGGTCAAGTTCACAAAACCATTCTTTACCGCTCTGCCGTAAACCATACAAAGCTCTTTTAAGTAGGCAAACGTGATCAGGATGGTTGGGATCTTTGAATCCCTGTGGCTGATACATATAAACTTCTTCCTGTAGAGGTGCATATAAATACGCACATTTAATATCGATTTGACAGTAACACCAATTAAAGAAACATACAAGAATTGAAAAGAATAGTCTAATTAATGAAAAATTAACTACCGGACTAAAAACTTCGTCATATGTGTCGTTTCTATATTGCGCGAATCCTTGCGCTACAAGTCTGGCCTTATATTTTACTATCCTATTATTTTCATCACATTTTAAATTACATACCCAGAGGTTCCCTATAATCTTTTTATTATCAGGTTTAGGGACTAGTTCCCACACATTACGCGCATGCATCATCTTTAATTCTTCGGCCATGGCACACTGCCATTTTTCGACTTCCGCAGACGACATACATTCATTATGATTACTGGGAATTTTTATTTCTATATTAAGCGCTTCGGGTTGACAATTGTCCGTTGTTTCATCTAAATTTATTTGATCTGCCACTTTTCCTGAATAAGTGTTCTTACCACTAAAATCAAACAGATTACTATCAAATTTAATGTTATGCGCTTTACAGTATTTCTCTACCTCATTACCAGATCTTAAACGCATATTTTTACCTTCAATGTTATAATAAATATCAACTCGTGTTCCATCCTTTAGTGGAACAGCACGTCTAATCCAAATGATGTTTTCATCTGGGGAGAGGGTGATTTCACCATGCGTTTGCTCAAGACTGGTTAAATCCATATCATTTTTTTGAAAATATACAAATCTTTTATTACTCTTACTGGGTTCCAGTTCGGCTTCCACACACTTAATTCTCTCACTAAATTTAACATTTGAAGTTCCTATTACTTTATTTTCATTTTTAAGAAATATGCATTCACCTCGGTGGGCGGAAAAAAGCGCACCCGGAAAAAAGCGCCCCGGAAAAAAGCGCACAATATTGAAGGGTTTTATTTTTTTGGATGAGTGTGTGTGTGTGTGGGAGGGGGTGTAAGGAAGGAGTGGGCATCGGAAAGAGCGCCTTTTGCTGAAGTGAATTTTTTTTTTTTTTAAAGTATTTGATTTTTTTTTTTTTTTTTTGTATCATTTTTACACTAACATGCTTCATACTCTGAATACCCCCCCCCCCCCAATAGAAACACTTGTATTTTCACTTAGCCTTCAGTTAAATACTGGAGGGAGAGGGAGGAGGGAGGTGAGGTCACTAACAATTGAGTACTGAGTTGTCAAGGTCACGTTCACGTTTTTCCAAGAAGCACAAAGAAAGAACTGTGTGTTATCAGAAATAGCCCCCGGGAGAAGAGGGTACGCAGTGTGAAGGAATATACTCTCTTTCTTCGTCGCGGGTTGATGAATGACGGATAACACAAAGCCTCCTAGGGCCGTATTCACCAAACTGTGAGTAGCCCGCCATCATCCGAGAGTTGGGAAACCTGCATTGCCGGTTTGACTCGGAGACAACTCGGAAACTGTATTCACCAACTTATTTCCGCCCAGGGTTACTTGACTCTGGAGTTGTCTCAGCCAACTTTGAAAGCTCGTCTGTGATTGGTAAGAGTAATGATTCCATGAAGGGGGTGAACTAGGTTTAATGTTCGGGAGATCGAACCCAGCTCCCACGACACACACACACACTTCCTTCATGATATTTAATTTGTTTTTATGCAAACTGCGCATTAAAATGTGAAAATTAATTTTAAAAAAATAGACTGATTAAACATTTAATACAAAATTACATCCAATATTTTTTATAAATAAAATTTCATGTCTGTTATACTTTTTTTAATTTAGGAATTTTCATATTTTTTAACACACAAAAATTAATTTATGCAGTTTTGATGTTTTTCTTTTTGAGATACTTTATATATTATACATAGAATATGTATGTCTTTAAAAAATTCTATGATACTGAAACATATTTTTTTTCTTCTCACATTTGTGTGAAAAATTGTTAATTCGCTATTCCCAAGTACAGTACACTACAATCAGACAAAAATGTTTAACCCCTCAACAACACTTTTTTTTTTTTCATCCTTTACACATAAATGATTAATCTCTTCAATGTAAATATTTTTATCCCGCCTCTTCTTACAAAAAAAAAAAAAAAAAAAAAAAAAAAAAAAGCGCGGGCGTAGTAGATCCACAGTGCTCTGGCCAAATCGCCCCTCATCTGTGGAACAATAGAGACAAGAAAATAAATAGGAAAGATCAGAATTTACTTACTTATTTTCAACACAAAAAATAATTATGAGTAAAAAAGCGTTCAAATCAGAAAAGAGAGGGAATGGAAAAGCAAACCAAGATAAGTCCGACAGATGGCGCCTGCAGTCTCTACGGCAAAAAAAGTACAGTCATTCTTGAGAGTTTTTGGAAACATTGTACTAAGATTTTTTATCACTTTTGGCGGCTTTTATAGCTTGATGGGTGGTTTTCACAGCAGTTTCCGTCTGTTAAAGCACAAAATATTCAAGTATTAGCAAATATTTGGGATTTTCCAAACCTATAAAAAACAACCCTCGTATCCGCCATTTATAAACCCGAGTCAACCCTCCGATTTTGCGGGGTTAGAATCTGCACCTGGAGTCAGGGTCAATTCTTGGGGTAACCCCTGATTTTGGAGTTGTGAATACCATTTTCTCACTAACCCTCGAAGTAGCTCGCTTTGCTGGGTTAACTCCAGGGTTTAAAGTTTGGTGAATACGGCCCTAAGTAAGCTTAGTCCCCATTTAACAACCCATTCGAGGAAAGGCAGTGTCAACCTTCCTCAGCCCTGGAATCGAATCACGAACCCGTGAAATGGCAGTTCAATGTGATAACGTTACACCACTGAGCTTACATCTGAAATCTAAATTTATAAATAACTAGATGCGTGCCCGTTCTTCGCACGGTAGGAAATGAATACTATTTTACTAAAATATAATCGTAACTATCTATGCGAAAACAAAATGTCAAAAAGTTCAAATAGTCATTTTGTTGAAACTACCGCGGGATATATTACGCAACGTAGGATTATGGTTTAGTTAGTTGTAAGACGATCGTTGAAAAATAATGAATATAACACGTTTAATTCCACGAAATAGTTATTAACGCGGTATACTGTGCTTTAATCCATATTATCCAAACAAATCTACTATTACTAGAAGAGAAAAAAATGAGAATACTATCTATTACTTATATTTATATTATGTATCTTCGTTTCTCCGTCTTTAATGCTCAATTTAAAGAAAGAGATTAGATATTTAAAACCAATGATGCGTTTTCTGCTTTTTGGTGATTCTCTGGAATTTATGCATTTCCATTAAAACAGATCTCCATATATTTTTAAGCATAATTCTTGTCTGATTGGCGTATTTAGAACAGCAAAATATTTCATCTCGCGGTGGTGGAAAACATCCAAGCTGTACCAATTTAAATAGTATTTAAATCCACCATGGTTCAGGCTCGTCAAAACATCAAACTGTGCAATCTCGAGGAACTATTTGGAATAGCTCAAATTGCGAATAGGGAGTCAAATTGTATTGCAGAGTTTACGAATTTCAGACAACTTTTAATCTATGTCGTCACGTTCTAACCAGGGTAGTCGAGTTTACTTATTTCGAGCAGTAGATTGTTAACGGAGTAACATTGAAACATACGACATTGAAAAACTCGCTTGCAACAGAACTTTATTAAAGTTAATTAGAGAGTTATTATTGGGGTTATTCTAACTAATCGGTATTTCAAATATTCTCCGGAGCTATTTTGCTAATGATGTAACTTTCCTGCAAGAGCTTGTTAAGTTGCTTAAATTTAACCCAAAAAAAGTATATCTGATATAGATAATATACTGTTAAAAGTCGTCCAAACTTTGCGACAAATTGCACAATTTTTGGGAATACATACAACGACCGTCGTCAAACCAATAGCGAATACTATGCATTATGTTAATTAGTATTTTGCATCTTGTGGCGACATTTGAATTTCCCACATTTTAAAAAAGTTTCCTTTCGTAATTATGGTTGCTGAAAAATCACAGAGCTCAATAATCGCTAAGGGTAACACGTGCATTAAACAAAATACTTCGAATTTTTATAATAGTAAATTTTTGCATCAAAGCCTTTTAATGTAATTAGATTTCTAAATCATTTTTAAACTCATGACGTCAAAATGACATCATTCTCTGTTGTGATATCTAACATGAATTAGTGAAAGAAGAAAAAGAAAGAAAGAAAAAAAACACGTTATTTTATTTTCTACAGCATCTGATAATCTCTGGAAGTTTATTATTTCGCTCGTGGTGTAATTTTTTGTCCAAACTTGTTAACTTCATTAGGATTTTTATTGCATTTTTACACTCGTGACATCAAAATGACGTCAGTCTCACTTGAATTATTGAAAGTAATAAATAAAAAAGAAATCTAACTTTGTTAACTATGCTCACGAATATGCTGAAATCGGACATTTGAGTACCTTTCTGCCCTCAAAATTGCGAAAAATCGTAAAAAATTAGGGAACGGGTGGACTTCCAGAATTTTAAAGCAGCCTACGGTCTATTCTATGTCATTTTACATGTATGTGCAAAATTTCAAGTCGATCTGTCGAACGGTGTGGGAGGAGTTCCCGGACGAACGAACAAACAGACAAACTTTCACATTTATATAATAGATGACCCGGGTCCCTACCTCGCGCAACACCTAAGCACGTTCCTCGTTTGTTTTGTATTCGCTGTTTGCTTCGCTTTGTTAATTGTCACTATTTAATTCGCTAATTAAACCACGTAATTATATTCAGTAGTGTTTTACTTGGATTATAGCGTTACAGTGTCTTGATGAAGAACTTTATAACGTTACACTGCAAATTCAACTCGTAAATCTGCAATTGATTCCTCCCGAACTGTTTGTCCATTGTCAGTGCTCTGACTTCCATAAAGATGTACTGATTGCAATAGATTTTATATGTTATTTCTATATACTTAACAGTGGCGGATTTTGCTCTTGAGAGGCCCGAGGCGCAACTCAATTTTGAGGCCCCCTCCTCAAAAAAAAAAAAAAAAAAGAAAGAAATCACTAACTCCTTTACATTATTACTAATTATTTTAAAACGTTTTAATTCCTTTTATATCTAGTTTGTGTCTACAAACCAGGGCCTGACTTTCACTATAACACTTTTGTGCCCAGGGCACTTTTCAGATTTTGTGTCCTTTTGCTGGCTCAATTTTTGTGCCCCTATATATTGTGTTAAACTCGATTTTTTGGCTTATTTCTTCATGTGTGCCCAGGACACGTGCACCAAGTGTCCGTCCGATAGTCAGGGCCTGCTACAAAAGGAGTATTAAAATTTTACAATAATTTTTATGTTTATAGATTTGTTCATCTTAAAAAACATTTTTTATCTCAATAATTTTTGTATTACGTTTCACTTTTCATGATTAACACTAAATAAACATCAGCATACCTCTAAGTATAACCCAGCAACTGCAGTTTTATATTGATTATTTTTCACTGTTACTTAATTACGTCGAATTACTTTTTGTGGACCACTGGCATATGTCTTGTTTCAGTCATGAAAATTTTGACTACTTAACAGGTACTTTTGAAGGTCAGAACAAGGGAAACTTGATCAGAAACATGACTTTGACATCACAAAGTTCAGAAGAATTCTTTACTTGGATAAAATGAACCAGAAATTTAACATTCCTTCAAGAACATACATTTATAAATATTTAAATATATTCATAAATTTCCCGTTTGGAACTGCAAAACTAAGCAGTTTAATAGTAAAAGTAAACTTTCTGTTTAGTCTAATTTTTGTGTTTATTCAAAAACTGTCAATACTTGTCTAAGTTTAAGACTATTACTAATGAGTAATTAGGTATGAATAATATATATACACACACACTTACATAATTCTATATTTTAAATAGAATGAAAAAAACTACAATATAAAAATTTTTAAAAAATACTTTAAGTAGTTAAAGTACAAAAAATATTATTGACTTAAAAATAAATTCCACTTTATAATGGGTAAATGGGTATGCTTTAAGCTTCGGTCCTAGGTTTATCATTAGCATTTTCATCTGCGACTATAAAATACATGCCGTATTTATAATATAGTTATCATAAATATTTTTTAGTTGAAAACAAAAATTAAATTAATCATCATTTGTTTTTTTTAAGTTTTTAATTAACTGTGTGTGACATTCCAGTTCAAAATTTGTCTATGAATTTTAACCCACTATCATCCGATTGAGCTGAAACTTTGCACGCATGTGAAATTTCGGTGACGCTAAGTATTGCTTTTTTTAATTTTTCAATACTTTTTTTTAACTATCAAACATCTTCCCCCCAATCCCCCCAAAAAAGTGTTATCGCACATGTATCAGCTCATATCTTTTTAATTATTGGTCGGCAATTTTTTATCATTGCATACTAGGAAAGTTTCGACAGGGTCAGAAGCAAAAATTTTGGAAAAAAATAGGATAAAAAGGAAAGAAAAAGAAAAAAAAGGAAAAAAAAGGAGCTTTTTACTGTTCTTTGGGAGATCAATCTATCTATAAATATGTGCAAAACAAACTACATAATTAAAAATTTTAACTGTGAATCTTTTCTAAAGAAATTTTAAGAAATACTGGGTACTCTTTATTAATAAGAATGTAACAATTTGTACTATTATTGCCAAGTTCAAGAGACTTGACAATGATAGTACAAAAGAGTTACTTTTTCATTCAAAAGACTTTGTTTTGTTATTGAAAAGAAACTATTAAGAACAAACTTTCTGTCAGTTATTTTTCTTTAATTGCTAACAATAAATAAATAAGTTTACATCTATTGCTACTTAGTTATGTTTTTCCAAGACACTCGGGAATTAAAAAATGAAGCTCTTGTTAAATTAATTATCGAGAATTTTTAATTAATATTTAAATTCCATTAACTTGTATCTTTTTCAACATAAAATCACAAATAGTAATTGATACAGTTGTCACAAGTAAAGTCTCGTCTACAAGATTTTTCTATCAGCTTCAGCTTCTTTTAGTTCTTTTGTAATACTTTCAACTTTTTGTGTTGCTATTTCAATTGCTGTAGTAGCGATCTTCATGTTCGGAATATTGTTTACTTAATTGCATCCTGTAATTTCGTATTGCTTTCTTTAAGGTATGTCTGGACTGCTTGGAGATCTTCCTGCAGACCTTTTACTTTCTCATCAATTTTCTGTTTTTTTTTTTTTTCTTCTTTCTTTTCTCCTTTTTAATTCACTGGCTTCTTTTCTTCTTCTAACATTCATTTTCATGTCTTCAGTTGCTTTATTTATCGCTTTTTCTTGTGAATAAACAGCATATACTTTAGTCACAGCTTTAAGTAGCTGTTTTGTAATTGCAATATTACTAATGGTACCATTTCTCCTAATGGTATCTTTAACTTGTCGAATTCCAATAATCGCAGCCTCTGAGAGATTATGTCGTTCATAAGACAGAATGCTGCGATTTACAGAAAAACCTCTTTCAACATCAGAATTGGCATGCGACAGAGAAAAGCAATTTTTGATTATAATGGATAAATTTGAATACTTTTCTTTTCCGTTCATCTTATCAAAAAGACTGAAAACTTCTTTCCAGTACCCGTCAATTGGCTGTCTGTCATCATCAGTACGTTCATTAAAGCTTTTTACAATTAGATCAACTTCATCATCTAATCTGTAAGCTTGGTATTCCAAAACTGTTTTGTCTATAATTTCATTAGACAAATTTAACGGTGCTAAACAAACACATAAGCTTTGAATGGCGCTGTCATTCTGAGAGGATCTGAGAGCCAGATGCAGCTGCTCCAGATCTTTCAAAAATGAATGATTTATAGGCAAAGATTGTTTCAGTAATTTGCAAAAATTTACTAAAAATGCCCGCATGCCCATTCGTGCTTTCTTTGCATCATTTTCCTCAATCTGTGACAGCGATTCTCATTACAAAATAATAATAAAAGCAACCCTTGCTCCAAGTTAAAATTTCCCCCAAAAGTGTTAATTCAAAACCCTGGATTTGGATTAAACCAATATTCAATATTATTTCATCAATTGTTTCCTGAATTTAAATTTAAAACAAGTTTAAGCAGCGATCCCCATATCAAAATAATAAATAAAATATATTAAGTTTCATAAATAAATTTTTTCCCAAAAGTGTAAACTTTAACAATGGTCAACTTTAATTACACCAATATTGTTTTGCCGATCGTTACCCGATTTTATAATTGGAAACATAGTCCGATAAAAGAAAAAACTATCTGCGCACATAATCTAAAACTATCTGCAGACCCATAATAGTTCGTGATAACTAAATACATAATGCGTATATAAACATGTGTATATGCATATGCGCACACATGTGTGCAACCTGCTTGGGCTCAGAGCTCATTCTAAGTAGAAAAAAGGGCAGGGTGCAAAGGTTTTAAAAAAGGGCATCATTATTTTAAAAGTGCATTGTGTTTCTTAAAAAGGGCAGTACATATCCTAATTCTAATTTGCAAAAATCTCCTAAAAAAGTGAGTAAACCAATACTTTATTGATTAATAATAATTAATTAGTAATCTTTATTAATAAATTTATTACTAGTCTTTATTAAAAATTTGATAAAATTAATTAAGCTGATAAAGCTAAGTAATGTAAAAGAATTACATTTTAAGTAACTTTGTTAATTAACTTATTAAAATAAATTATAAATAGTTAAGTTAATAAGAATATTTCTTTAAAAGATTTTTAAGGTTTTTTCTTTTTATAACAAAAATAATCACCCAAACATACCTAACAGACAAGAAAATGCTTAATTAAGTAAGCATTTTGCATAAGAAGCACATTTTAATAAACTATTTATTGGATCACCTTGTTAAGAATCATCAATAAAAGTTTAACTAAATTAAGAAACACTTAATAAAGTTAAGTTGTTCTAAACCTAAATCTTCATTTTTATTAATTTTTTTCAGTTTTCAAGTTATTACATTTCTAAAAATAATTCATTTAATTTTTCATCATTCACTTGTCTTTGTAAGAATTAATCCAATAGTACAAACAATTAAAATATAGTTAATGCATGAAATTAGTAATAACACTTCTGTTCAAAATTACCATATAATGGTTTAAATGTCTATTCCAGTTATTCAATACATATTCCACTACAAATTCCAGTAATTTATTAATTTTTTTGAAAATGGACAACAACAACAACAACAAAAAAATTCAGGATTATCTGCAGCTATTATAAGTGTTCTTTTGTTGATTTTAACAATCAGCTGGTCACCTATATAAGTGGCAGTATTGAAACAGCCTGAAAAGAGATAAGAACCTCAATCCCATCTTTCTCCCCCAGTCTAGCTCGGAAAGAAAACCACAAAAAAATAAAAAAAATCTGACAATAAATTTCTAACTTTTGTTCAAATTAAGATGTCTTTTTAAAATTTGGACTCTGAATCAATTTTTGCATTTAAAAGTAATTCCCAAAATTTCAAACAAATCGGTCCATTAATAAAAAAATTGTAGATGAATGAATTTTTACACAGTTGATTTCCATCCCCCCTTTTCACAACAGAGAGGGGCGTGCGTTAGCATAAAAGTTGTGTAAATTCCTCTCCACCAAATAAGAGAACAAATAAAAGGGATAATGAAGCTTCTGTAGATTAAAAAAAAAAAAAAAAAAAAAAAAAAAACTTCGCGGGCAAAAGAGGATGTCTAATTTTTAATCATCAGCGCAGCGGCCGGCTGACCCCGCCTAGAATGAGCTCTGCTTTGGTTATAGTGACTTAAAAAAGATTTATGTAACTATCCATTTAAAAAAAACAACTTGGAATTACTGGAAAACTATCTGCAAGACCTTTGAATGTATCCGCATCCGGCATGCGTCTACATTATCTGACTATGATTGGAAGAATTTTAAACAGCGTTTCTTCGTTACAGAAGGGGGGGAAATAACTCCCAGCTAACTCAAATAGTTTCGGATCAGCATTTGAGCCCTGTAAAGTTGTTTTTTTTTAACCACAACGGTTTCCGCCAACGTCGCGTATGCACGCGTTTCTGCTCTTACATTATCCCTATGGGAGCTGGACTTCTTCACGCGAGTGATATTTATATTCTTTGGACTCATTCCCAATAGCCTCAACAGATAAGAATAGCCAATCACTGGCCGCACTATCGGCGCCGTCATACCGAAAGAAAGAAAAAAAAAAAAAAAATCAAAGAAAGAGAACTGTGGGAAAGCGAGAGGGGAAAAGGAATAAAAGGAAGAAAAGGCTGAAAATAGGAGGGGAAACTGTATTTAAAGAAAAAAATAGGAAAAAAGGAGCCAATTGAAAAAAAAAGGAAAAACAGGAAAAAAAAGGAGCATTGCGGTCCCCGGTTTTGGAATCGAAACTGTTTCGATTCCAAAAAAAAAAAAGATAAAATCGGTTATCCATAGCTTAAATTTTTAATTTTAGTGATTTTTCGAAAGAAGATAAATTATTGTTTCCAATTTCTTTTACATCGTGACAACCAACAACAATTATATATTCTAGGTATATTTGAAGATTTCAATATTTAATTTTTGACAAATTTTTCAATCTCAAGCTGTAGAATAAAGCGGTTCAGGCTTTTCTCTTTTAAAATGAGAAATATTCTTATCAGACTGTACACTTTTTAATTTGGGGTGGGTGGCAATCTATAAAGCAGGTGTATTTGAATGTCCTACTGCAATACCAGCTAATGAGCCGCAATCTGATTTAGTGCGACCTAACCAGTGGCTGAGCGCATAGAACTCTGAACTGGGAGACGGAAGGTGCCTGGTTCAAAACCAGGTCGCGTCCGCCAACCAAACCGTTAGGAATTTTCCGTGGTTTCCTCCAAAACTTAGCGTTAATAGGGGTTAGAATCCCTTAGAAAGACCCCCAATGGGATCACCCACATCCATCAGCATAGATCCTGCTTGTAGATAATTGGCCGTAATCCCTCAACCCAACACAACTGATTGATTTCGGATAGGAAAAAGGCCTAGGGACCCTCTGCACCTGTATTTTATGAGATAAAATATCATGAACAAATTAAAACAATGCAAAAAAATCTAGGAATTTTTCTTGGAAATAATGGACAGTTGAGGGCCCTAAAATTCCAAGGAATGTTGCATGAAAATACCAGGAACTTTATTGAACAGCTAAGGAAAGATCCACTGAATTGCATATTGTTCAGTAAAGTTCTTGGTATTTTCGTGCAACTTTCCTTCGAATTTAGGGCACCTCAGCTGCCTATTATTTTCAAGGAACACTACTGGAATTTTTTTTTGATTATTTTTTTAAGGTCGTCAGACCACTATTCGGTTAAGTGACGGATTGAACGAAACAATAAAGTTTTCAAAGGGAAATGTATACTTTCTGTATAGTATTTGTAAGTCTAACTTATCCTTATTTCCAAGGAACGTTTCTGGATATTTTTACAATGAAATACGGAATTAAAGCATCAGTTACTTATAAACTAAAAGTATTCGTATTAAAGTATTAGTTTCGATTATGGTCCAATGCTGTGAAGAGGAAAGGGAGTCACCAAAGAAAAGATTGTTCAAAAGCGCTTTCTACTCTAGAAGCAATCCTGAAACTATGAACAATGTCTCTTGAATAGATATTTACATATAGTTTTTTCTTTCTGAAAACCGAATTTGGAGGCCCCTTAGAAATATGAGGCCCGAGGCGCGCGCCTCATGCGCCTATTGGGAAATCCGCCACTGATACTTAAACATATACCATCAAAAATTATGTATATAGCATGGATAGTTATTTTTCTAGGGCACTCAATAATTTCAATAATTATGCTTTATAGACAGTCATGGTTTTTAAAGTGTATTTTGGAGCGTAAATATATTTCAAGAATAAAACAAAATTAGTGTATGTCATTCCGGTTTACGAAATAATGCTCTCTATTAAAAAAAAAAAAGAAAAACTATATGCAGCATCTGTAGTTCTTTTACAGAAGCAAGAAAAGCAATTTAACCATAAATTATTGCTTAATAGCAGTTTAAGGACAATAATCACAACGATGAGTATCTAGTATAATCTAGGACGATTCAAGCACATCAATGAGTATCTAGTATAACAGACATTTATATATATATAAATACTAGTGCAACTTAGATAAAACATTCTTCCCCGATTCAGAATCGTTCATTTGATGACATATATTTCCCCCTCAATTAGTGCTTTTATTATGTTGTAATAACTATAAAATAGACCTCACAATCTGATCTCATTACAGCTGAAGTTCGATAAAAAGATTCCTGCAGTTTAAAAGAAAAAAATCAAAGGCTTTTTTAAACTAATTAAAATGAAGTATGTTAATATAAATAAAATATGATTAAATAAATTAGGTTTTGCAAACTTTTTTCTTTTGTTATTTGCAAAGAATTCTAGTTAGCGAATAATATTCAAACTCAAAATTCTTTGGGGATAAGAAGGTTGAATTTTCGATTTATACTAACAATCGGGTACACAAAGTATGTTTGAATATTCTTAATATTCTCTATTTTTTCTTCGATTCTAAATTTATTGTTTTTTAAATGTATATAGCAGGGGCGTAGCCAAGGGGAGGGTTAGGAGGGTCACCCCCCCTCCCCATGAGGAATTTTTTGCCATACAAAATTCTTCACTTTCTTATCACACACACGTATACATATATGCGAGTTGTAGTAGTCGTAACCCCCACCCGCATGAGAATTTTCTGGCTACGCCACTGGTGTATAGATATACTATATTTTATATCGAAAGAAACTTACTCTTCAGAGTAAATTTCGTGAAAAATAAATATTTTCTATATTTATTTTTCACAATATTTTCTATATTTATTAGGGATCGACCGATACTACATTTTTGCCGATGACCGATACTTTACCTATAAATTTATTTTCAGAAATAGCCGATACCGATACTTTTAAGTTATGGTATCGGCCGATACCGATACTTAACCGATACAGATACTTTATATAATTTAACGTCATTTAAACCTACATCTGTATTCTGGGCAGTTTTTGTAACGAGAGTGTAGTTCTCGTTAAATTGAATAACAGCATGATGAAATGTGATCCCAGTAGAAAGCATTAAAAAGAAAAAGCAGTGGACACATTGAAGTGTGAATTTACAGTAGTTCTAGTCTTTCTTTTCTATTCAATCATGCCAAGGAATGGCCGAATTATTAAAAAGCTGTGCACTGGGAAACGTCTTAGTGTGCAGGTTCGGAATTCTTTCTCCTCGCTCTATCTGTCGACCTAGTGGTCTAGAGTTTTGGGCGATTTTCTCCAGATGTTACGTGAATATGCGTTAGACTCCCTTAAAAAGTCCTCCGCCCAAGCCCCCCCCATAGGTAGATGACCCTCATTTAGGCTTGACAGATCACAAACACTGTGGGATATATTAATAAGAGGATCCATTTCCAGTGCCGACTGGTGCAAATATTTAAATCAATTTTTCTCAACCTCTATTTTGTCGCCTAATTGTTGCTATGAGCCAGATAAAAGGTTTCCATATTAGACCCAAAACAGATTCCTGCTTGCTCTTACTATATGTGTCTTTGTTTTTCGTTCATGCCTCGATTTTGTGCTTACAAAAGTAAACACATGAAATTTATTCAAATTGCAAGTTTCATTTAGATTTTCTTTAATTATAAATCTTTCACATATGAAAATATTTTTTAGATTACTGAAACTGCATTAAATTGTGATAATGTATAAACTGTACACTATTATGTAAGTACATATGTATTTAGATATTGTTCATTAAATACGTATGTAAATTCTTCCCTTAAAATGCATAATAAGTTCACATTAATTAATGGTTCTATTTATCTGCTCCAATTATTTAACCACTAAGTGAATTATTAAATGTTTTAGCAAGATTTCTTTTTAATATGAACTCATATCATCATTTTAAGTTCTTTTTTAAAATCCGAATATTTTGATTCTCCGGACAGGGTTAAGTCACAATTAATCCGGATGATCCCTGTATTTGATCACGTACGAAGAACAGGTACACATCGATTATTCCTGTGTTTTCCTTATATATAAACCAAATACTATTCACAAGAAATATGTTTTTTTACCCCAAAATTTGAAATAAACTAAATAATAATTAGTATTACTAATTATACTAACGCAGCTTCAACTTTTTAAATGAACAATATAAATAATTATTAGATATTGATAACTATTACACTTCTCAAAACAGAATGATACACAAATCCTACGTTCTCTCATTAATCTAATAGATAATAAAATCATTAAATGTTTGATAATTCGTACTTTTGATAGTGTGTAATGTTTTAAATATGAATCATTTAACTTCTGGACCAACATAAATTAAAGTTCACGGGAGTCACCAGTTTTCAAGTCACTGCCAAAAAGTTAACTTCTTTGCGACACAAAAAAGGAATAAATTTTTTTACAAATAGGTTTCATTTATAATTTTAGGATAATTAATTTTGTCATTGAAACAGCTACAATATGAAGAAAAATATTTTTGCTCGTTTTCAAGCTACGCCTTGGAGGGTCTAAATAAAAGATGCTTAAAAATGACGAGATTAAATGAAGGTTAAAGAAAAATCCAAAAATGATAAACAAAATTCAATTTTCAAGTCTTAAAAAAAGTTGCTACTTAAAGTATTCATATTTAATGAAATTGATCTTCAGTGTTTTTGTTTTTATGATCATTTTTAACATGTTTTTCTGTGACTGATATGAACGAATTTTATCTGTTTTAGTTCTAAGCTCTGAGCAGGGGCGGCGTGGCACGGTAAGCAAGGTCTGGGGGCCATTTTGAACTAAAACTGAGAAAATCTTGATCTAGAGCAGTGGTTCTCAAACTTTTTTGTCCTTCTCTTCAAAAAATCTTCAAGTACATTTTTTTTTGTGACCCACTACTTCATAACGGTAACCAATATAGGCTATATAAAATAGGATAGTTTACTATCAGGGGCGTAGCCAAGGGGGGGTTAGGGGGGTCATAACCCGCCCCCCATGAGAATTTTTTGCCATACAAAATGTATATTCTTCACTACATTATCCCACACGCGTATACACATAAATGAGTTGAAGTAGTCGTAACCCCCCCCCCATGAAAAATTTTTTGCTACGCCTCTGTTTACTATGTATATAAAATACTAAAGTTTAATTTTTCCCACCCTCTTCGACCCACCGAAATTGCTCCCGTGACCCAACGATGGGTCGCGGCCCATAGTTTGAGAACCACTGATCTGGAGCACAAAAGGGGCGCCTTTTTTTACGTTTGCAGAGAGGCACCATGTGGGGGTATATCCGACAAACGTCATTCGGTTCAAACCTTATACCCGTTTGCATGCTCAGAAATACGATTCACATCCGATAGCAGAATGCTACTTTCGGTTTCAAATATTCCCGGCTGTATAATATTAAAATGTTTCTATTTAGCTTCTAGAACTTCAGATACAGACAAATTCCTCAAACGTATTTCGAAGGCTGAAATATTACACTTTAACACACATTTGGGCAACCTCCGGCCCTCGGGCCGGATGTGGCCCGCAGAACATTTAAAAACTCCATATAACCATTCAATATCCCATATAAAACCCAATTATACAGCACGCCACTTCACTAAAATCCGCAAGTTTGGCCCGCGACTTCGCGAACATCCTAAAGTTTGGTCCACAACTTTTCAAAGGTTGCCCATACCTGCTTTAACACTTTAAAGGTCGTCATCCTCTGAAATATCAAACGACGTCAAGGACCGTCTCCCCCATTAATTTTGATATCTATACCATACCCAAGCCGAATCTGATGTCCTTGCGCCAATCTTTTTAAATAAAAATTTAAAGCATGTCTCTTAAGCGTGAAATCTATATCAAGAGCTAGACTTTCTCCAACGGTATCAAAAACCTATATATACAATGGAATATCCCTATAATGAAGTCTCCTTATCACGAATTTCTCCCTATAACGAAGAGCTTATCTTCCCATAGCGAATACTTCAGATTTAACTTTGATTTTTTTTTTTTTTTTTTTTTTTTTTTTTTAATAGCTTTGAAGAAAATTTTATTTTTTGAACAGACCACTTAGTGGAGGAGTAAGAGATGATAAAAATGGAGGCCAGGAATGTGAAACTGACTCCGATAATGAAGACTTCACCAGCCCCCGATTACGACCAACAGGGGCACCGGGCATTGATAGATTTGGGGGCCCCAATCTATGAAATTTGTTATATTTTTCATAAAATTTTGATACAAAAAGAATATTTCAGAAAAACCATTTAAAATTTGGGTTCCTGGTCAAAGTCCCGATTTGCCATATAATAATAAGGCCCTGCCTTTCACGACCAAAACCACATCAAACTTTAATGCTTCTACCTTTCAAAACCATTAAAAAGGCTTCCAAATGGAAGAGAATGTGTCTCACTCTATTTTCAGCGGATTTTTAAGATGTGAATATTTTTATGAAAATTTAAAATCACAGAATGCAAAACAATGTAAAATAACGGAATTTTAAAGTAAAATAAACGTAAGTGCATTACATATTTTATTCTCTAAATTCGTGGATTGTCTTTACTTTTGAACATTTCATTTATACAATGAAAAGTAAGAAACCGTAAGTTTAACAAATTTATAATAAATACCAATTTTTTTTAACAATCGGCAATCATAATTTAATACTTTTAAACATCGAATTAACTAAAAAGTTTGTAATATTTGTTGAAAAAATTGCAAAAATCTCTAATCTTTGTACAACGAAATTTTCTCTGTAGCGAATTTTTTAACTGGAACCGAGCGAGTTCGTTATAGGGAGATTCAATTGTGTGTATATAATACAGATATGAATGAACTCTTTTTCGAGTCCACACAGTGAGAAAATAAACGTTTATAAAACTGAAGTAAAATTATAGCCTACCACTCGACATTTGTTTTTTGCAATCCTTGCAGAGAGCGTATAGTGTTGGGCACCAATTCAAAATAATTTAGAAGAATAGACGATTGTCCTGTTAAACTGTCATCTAACGATTCTTCGTCCACAATTTCGACCACACTTGGTGATATGACATCCATTTAGCCATGGTTAGAATTAAAAAAAAAAACACAGTTCGAAAGGACTCGTGCAAACAAATGTGCCAATGAAACGACGCCTCTCATCTCATTACCAAAATAAAGATTCTCGAATGGTTTTGCGCCTGCGTGGTTTTCTTCTGAAAAGCGAAGTATCGGTTGAAAAGTATCGGTGAAAATGGATGAAAGCAACAGAAACCGATACTTTCCCGATACTTTTAGAATCGAAAGAACCGATACCGATACCTAAAAAAATTGGAGGTATCGGTGCCGATACTATCGGTCGATCCCTAATATTTATTTTTCAAACTATATTTTATATCGAAAGAAATTTACTCTTCAGAGTAAATTTCGTGAAAAATAAATATTTTCTATCAAGCAAATTTTTTTCACTTTGTGAAAGGGATCTAATTTCAAAATTGTTCCCAAGATAAACTCACAAAAGCAATCAGAACAGCGTCTTTGTAGCAAAGCTTATCGGACGGCCAGGGACCCGGACTGTGACGTCACGGATTTATGCTTTAGGCTTGATTCACTGCTCTAGGTGGCTTTGGTGAAGGGGTCCTTCTTCCGAAGGAAAATATCCGAATACATCTACAGAATGGATGAAATCATTTTTATCAAAACAAACAGGGGAAAATCTATGGTAGTGCTGAAACGATTGGGGGGGCACGTACCTCCCTATGCCCCCCCCAATTTCATACCAAAATCAGTTAAACAATAATTTGTTTAAAAATCTAAAACAAACACCATGACAAGCTCTGTGTGTGTGTGTGTGTGGGGGGGGGGGGGGGGCATGTGTCCCACCTCCAAACTTCGTTTCAAAATCTTTTTTTTAACATTTGTTTAACGGGTCATTTTAACTGTTCCATTTAAAATGCGAACAGGAAACTCCAGTCTGTGTCTTGAAAAAAATATTTTTTTTTAAAAGTTCACTGTCAAGGTTGCTTAATTTAAACAGGGTTACTTTTTTAAGCGCATTCAATTTAAACAAGCGGTTTAAACAATTTTTCTCATTTTCCAATCTATTGTACTGGTTTTAAATTATTTCTAAATATTAGGGTTTCTTTTAAAAAATATATATTTTTTTGCATTTTTTATTTTCAATGCAATACAAGATATTTTTATGAAAAAAAAGTTTTATTTGGTGAACAAAAAGTTAATGACATTTTCCCCTTTCTTAATTGAGTTGTTCTCACAGTTTTACATCAAGTTATAATAACTGTTTTAACAGATATTTTTTTCCTTCTTGCTGTATTTTTTTCATATATGAAGTTCAATATTCGATAACTTATCCATTTAGTTTTCTCTATATCGTCATTCTTGCTTCTTTTCAGCAATTTCTTTTTAGAGTTTTAGAGTTTTACTGAGTTTTGTAAAGTACAGAAAGAGCTTTAGAAGATATAAATTTAACTTATAAAGCTTTAAAAAAATATATTTTGACCTTTTGCACTATAGTTTTAAAATACTTTTTTTACTAATTTCATAACAATTTGGTAAACGGCTGAAGTGTATAGCTCTAGAGTTCCTGCCTACCGTATGGCTGTTTCTCCAGACGCGTCAGAACCCTTCAAAAAAGTCTTCCGCCCAAGGCATACAATCGAACCACACACATTTACCAACATGACCCCCATCCCGCAACTACAAAGGCGAGGGGACACGTGTACACTAAAAAGAACACAGAATCGAGGATTTGGTGTGTCTGACAATTAACTAAAGAAATAATACATAGCTCCAGAGCGTGCGTGGCAAGTATAAACAGGAAAGCAAAACTTACAGTGAAAGTACCCGCTTGAACAATAGCCAAACTAGTAAAACCCAAATTACCTTTTTATACATTACATATATATATATAATTACATATTATATATATATAATATAAATTTGAAAGTGTGTTTATTGCATCCGGGAACTTCGTTTGTTTATTTGGTAATCATACTGTTATACATATACAACGAGGAGGAGAATTTGCCACTATATAGAGAAATCCTAACTGGATTAACCCGGCCCTCTTTTAGCTAAGAGTTCATAGCTATGCACACCAAGAAGATTAACAGCTGCAAGGGAATTATTACATTTTGCTTGTGGTAAAAAAAGAAAAGTTAATTTTAAAAAATTAAATAATAATAATAATAACCAGCTCCTCTGATAGACCAAAGCCCTCTCCAGTCCAGTATGAAGATGGCTGTGGATAGATCTAAAAACGGAATATAAGTTAAAGGAAACTGATTAATCTTGACTGACAATTTAATTTTTATATCGTTGTGGAAAAAATAACTATTGTGAATTTTAATTCAGTTATTTTACTGCAAAGTAAATAAAAATTATGGTATACAGCGTCTATATCGTCTTCCAAAATTTTCCCTTTTATCCTGTAAAATAAGTAAATAAAATAAATACAATAAAAGTTTTATATTTCCATGTAGATTTGTATGTTATATACAGTGGCGTATCGTAAGCCACCGCAACTTCCCTTATTTTGAATCTTTATACAAATCGCTGTTGAATCCATGGATGGCACCAGCATTAATATAAACTTAAAATAAACTAATAGCATGTGTTCTAAACTGATTTTTGAGTTACAGAATTATATGTATCAGAATTCAACTCTAAAACTTTTAAACAGATTAATATTATGTTTGTTATTCGTCTTATTAATTAAACTCTTTTTCGTTAATGTTGAAATTTTAAAAATGATACTTTCACTATGAATTATTAGTAAATGAGCTTGCTTTATAAAATTATTCATCACGTTTGTGGAAACCTCGTTCAAAACTATCTTGGAGTATTACAAAAAAGTAAATTTTTATCAAGGTTAGTTTCGCTAAAAATAATTATTTTTTGGTGTGTCTTGGCAAATTATAAGCTGTCCGATTATATTTTTCTGACGATATTTTTTATTTTATTTTATTTTACATTTTAAAAGAAAATGGTTAATTTTCTTCATGAGTGCTTGACTTTATAAAAAAATTTAATAGCGCATATATTTACGTTCTCTTTCGGAGATTTTTATAATTTATTATTATTATTATAATTAACTGAAGCTCCCAGGGGTACACTTCACAACAATTCTTTTCGAAATTGAGATACGGTGCCATCTTTTAGCTTTCAATAAGTACTATCACCACATGAATTATTATTGAAGTAGAATCATTTTAAAGCTGTAGAAACAAGCGTTAAAGTTTCGGTATGCCACTTTACTGCGCGCCTTCAAAATCATTTTTCTCAAAAGAAAATTTTTGTTGTAAAGTGGTTCTACCTATAAACATTTCAGTTGCATATTTCTCACTTTATTGTGATTTAAAATATTAATATTACATAAATTAACAATTCGATTAATATTTTTACAGTAAAACATGTTGGCCAGAAACACTAGACTTTTTGAGATAACGAGTTGAAATTAAAGGGAATCAGTTTGTAAATGGAAATGTAGATTACGGCCAATTATCTACGCTAGGGATCTTGGCCGGTGGTGGGTTTGCCCTCCGTGGGGGACTTTCTAAGAGGTCCTAACCCGTATTTATGCAAAGTTTCGGAAAAAAAACACGGAAAACACTGAACGGTTAGGTCGGCGGACGCGACCTAGTGCCGAACCAGGCACCTTCCGTCTCCCAGTTCAAAGCGCTAGCGCAATGCCACTGGTGGGGTGGGATTCAATTTGTAAGGGAAAACGCATTTAATGAGATATCAAGAATTTTGATGTTCGAGATATCGAAGTTAAACTGTAATTAAATTTACATATATCTCTTAATTTTATAAAAATAACTGCAATTTGTGTAAAAGCGTGCAAATTTAGTCATGCTTAATTTATAAAATAAATTTTCAGTGAATTTACAGCAATATTCTTGCACAAAAAACTTTTGTTTCTGATATTTTTTTCTGCGGGGGGGAAAAAAATGCGTAGAACTTTCTTCGCTGAACTTTTTTCAAAGAATTTCATTCATATGAAATATTTTAAGCGTTAACCTGAAGAACTCTTAAAAGTAGCTTTCGAGATTTTACAGAAACGTGCAAGGCCGTTACCAGGGGGGAGGATCATGTGGGTTTGACCCCCCCCCCCCTCCAAAATTTCAGTAAATGCATTATCAGTTTATTTGCGTTGATTCTAGATATCAGTTAATTTAATTTTAGCACTACAGATCCCCTCCACCCACCGAAATTTTTTGCTTGCTGAGGCCTTGGGGAAATATTTGTGTAATGTAAAGGGATTTTGAGATACGTTAATTGGGGTCAGTTTAAATAATAATCTACCAGGAAAGATTGTGCAGTGGTTTTTGAAAATATCCGGGGCCTGATTGTCCGATAATGTATGTCGATCCGATTCCTGGAAATATTTCACAAAACAAAACATTATATTGTCCTCCATCTCCTCTAAACTTATCTGGATCCTAGATATTTTAGTTTAGAAAATGATTTATCGTGAAAAAATCACTTTCTAAAGTAAAATATTTTCAAGTGGCGCAAATAGTTGCAAATTTCCATATCATACTTGGTGACAAAAATGTCATAAAAGAAGGAGGTCAAAGCCCCATCTTGGATACGCCACTTAGCATATGTACATGTATATTTGTGCCCCCTCGTCGGGGAGTTATGACCCCCCGTCGGGGAAAGTCTAGCGCCACCACTGCTGGTTTTACGTTATCAGCCGGTGTGTGTGTTTGTTAGAAATGCAGTGTCAATATAAACGTAAATAAAAGAAAGCATGTTGGTTCTACGTTATCGACCGGTGTCTGTGTTTGTTAGAAATGCAGTGTCAATTTAAAAGTAAATAAAAGAAAGCATGCTGGTGTTACGTTATAAGTCGGTGGGTGTTAGGGACATTTCTGAGCGATTAATTTAAAAAAAAAAGGTAAGTGCTTTTTTTAATGAATCTTTGCAATTTTTGAGGTTTTTAATGTTAATTTTAAATTGATATTTGATGTTTTTATGTTGTCGTAAGTGCTATTTGCATACTAACAAGCTATACACAGTTAAAAAGTGCAATATATATATTTAATAATATACATAGATGTATATGTTTGTACATCTGCTCATTCATATCAAAAGCAATTTCTTATTTCAACTACTGGGAACAATTAAAATAATTTAATCAAACTAATATAACTGTTTTGTTTTAAATAAACACAACAAAATTAAAACAATATAAATATTTTTTTTAGTGCGAAATACTTACATTCTAGACGATTATTCATTTAAGTAAGTGGAGAGTGCAGTTTAGTGTCCAACAGATCTATCAAAAAAGACTGAATTATTAAAATTAATTCATGCCTTTTCCAATGGGTCTGTTAGATTAATGCTCTTCAAATTATGCAGCAGAAATTCATGTAAGCACTAATTCATTCCTATAATTAAGAAATAAATATATAAATAGGGGAACAATTTATTTAGTTCATCACATATCCAACAATTTCTTCACTTATAATAAGCAATAGTCATATTCAATACAAATTAAACAGGGTTGTAAGTAGTAATCATGCAAAATGATACATTGTAAAACATTTCAAAAATACTCGATCAATTCATAAAAAAATTATAAAACAAAACTCATACACATTTAGTTATTATTTGTGATCAACTAATTATTCATTATCACATTGAAAAACACCAAAAATACAACACTAGTTTAGAACTAATACATGCCGACATTACGGATGTACAATGTTTATTTACATTCTCAGATCGTTAGGCTTAGACGATTTCAACTATTATCGACGAATTAATCATATTTATAGTCATTCAATTTACTTGATATTCATACAAGGGATAAAACTCACTGCACTGCAGTTGAAAAATGGAGTGAAATGTCTTATTTTTGTGTAATATTGAAGATATGAAGCAATTTATAAAACCCTATGGGAAATTAACATGGGAACACAATGTTTTGATGCCCAAAACCCGGCTGTGACGTCACACTTCGACAGCGTATTCTCATACTGCGTAGTTGGTCCTAGTTGGATAACAAGCCGGTGTTTCTGCTCCCGAGCTTCATGCGTGTCGCAAAAGGCAAATTTTTGCTCTCGCCATTTCGCAATTGTAACCCCGCAGTGGAAAGAGTGAAGATCAGTGGCGGCCCGTGCCGTGGTCAAAAATGTTAGTGCAGCCGGAAACATATGACCCCCCCCCTTCCTCGGGACAGGAATGGAAAATCTTTGTTGCTGAATTCGAAAGTTGGAGGATTAAACCCTCACCCAGGATTTAAAAAAAAGAAAAAAGAAATTACATGAAAAATGTAAGAGATCCTATTTTACTTCCATAAAATGGACATAAATTTCAACCAGCCGCTCCTATCCTCAAAATTGCGTTAATCCGTGTCTCATTCGAAGTTTCCTGAGATTTTTCTTTTGTAATGATAACTTGAGAAGAAAAGAAAAAAAAAACTTACTTATTTTTTATAAGTCAAATCAATCCTCCTTTCTTTTAAACTTGCGAATCAGTCAGTGATGTCCTCATAAAAAGGCGTTGTTTTAATTCAGATATCACATTAATTTTAAAAGCTCTTTAAAATTCCCCATGTTTAAAGAATTTTCTCGCTCACCATGTCCTCTTAATGCCAGTTCTTGCTTACTTAAAAACAATACTGCTTTGATGGGTAATTGCATGAAGCGCTTACCTTCTTGATAAATTCAGCAATATAAAATCGAGAGTTTTTCTTTAATGCGTCAGCAATTTAGCTCCCACTTCTTATCAACTCCTTAAATTTTAAAGAATTTTTTAAATGCTCGATTGAGCTTTCATGTGTTTTACATGCTCCTGTGATGGTGGTTAATCTATTCTATCCAGTACCATTCCAAACGCTCTTTTTTAACTCAACGATTAATCACGGCCAACAAAACTTTTTTTGTAAATAAAAACTGCCACATAGCCACGAGAATAGTGCATATCATGAAGAATGGAAGCTACTGCTACTGCTGAGACGAACCTGATTTTTTTCTTATGAATGGATAAATTTGGTGTCGGTCTATTTTCTTTTAGTGGTTGTCGTTTATCATCTTTCCATATGTTAAACGGAGTTTCAAGCAAGTCGCAAACTGAATCATAACGGGGCTCCATGTTTCAAAACGGTTAAATCATAGATTCCAATAACACATCCCAGACAGCACAGCAAACTTGCAGCAAGCTTGATTTATCAAGTCATTAAGCTTGACAATTTCAAGCGTGTAAACTTAATGCAAGCTTGAATCAAGTGTTCTAGTTTACAATTGCCCAGCTTGCATTAAGCTTGACATTTCAAGCTTGAATCAAGCTTGACATTTCAAGCTTAAAAAATTTTCCTAAAAAGGAATTTTCTAAATACACGGGGCGAACGCGCCCCACATACTTTTCTACCCCGGCTATCTTTTGATATTTAATTGGTCATTGTCGGACCAATAGTTCGCGAGTAATAGCCATTTTTCCGCGCTTTTGCTCCCTCTATGCTGAAATTTTATTCTGTTCCATCAAACGTCGACGGCTGCGTTCGATCCCGGGAACTTTAGGCTGGAAGGAACGCGTGATAACCGCTCGGCCATTATTGCCTCGGGCGGCTATGACTAAAGTTTGAAGTGACTGTTGTCACGCCAGATCGATAAGTATGGGCGATGCTGATAAGTTTCTTTTATTTTTCCATGGGATGAATCAAAATTTAAATAATGCTATGTGTGATTTATAGACTCTACTAATAGGGAAATAAGCATATAATATAAACTTTTTACACAGGACACATTTTAAAACTTTCAATATCGCAACACTCATCGTTGAGCAATACTGATGGCCAAAATCGAGACAAAAGACTGATTTTGAAATCAATTTCGTACAGTGGCGGATCTAGGATTGGGTAAAGGGGGGGGGGGCTAACTTACTGGGTATTCAATAATTTGGGTACAGTTATCCAAGATTGGCAACATTTGGCACGATTTTTTACATGTCGCCTGAATATTGTTACGAATTTTCGGGGCAACCCGCTGTTCTGGAGTTTAAAATAGCTTAACATTCGTATTCTACGCGTCAAATAGTTAAATTTTGCCTTTTGTTGCAAATCGGTCAACTAGAACCGAAGATCTACGGAGTTTTGGGTTTCCCTATTGGTTTGTATAGCATTTCTAGAAATCTCGAGAAATATTGGTCCAAGACCTTCGCTAACCTTACTTTTGGGAACTTATTTTTGACGTCAAATTTGGCAATATCTCGCCAAAAAGTCGCCAAGCTTGAAGACATTTTGGACATGTGGCGTGATTTTTCCAATGGGGTTTTAAAGGTGTTTTTCCTGCATTAACATATAAGCTTTGTATTCATTAATATTCCTATGACGTAATCAATATTCACGAGTTAAGGCGAATCTTCGGGAAATTTCTAATAGCCTCTGTGTCATCTAAAAAAGAAAGTGGGCTGCCCGGTTCAGTCAGTTTTACTTCTGCTTGTACCAAGAGCAGATGTCATGTAAGTTTAAGGCTTTGTATTGACGTCCTGAAAGCAGTATTTTCGCTTGCCCTTTTGAAGCTTTGTTTTAAAGTGCTGTGTTTAAATTCTTTATTGCTGAGTCCCGAGGGACTGCTTGCGATATCCCTTGTATATTTCCACTAAATCTTTGTCAGTGGAAGTGTTTAATTTTGTGTGAGAAATACAGCATTTGTGAAAGCTTCTGATCTAAGCGGACTGTTAAAAGCACATTACTGTCTGATTGTGCTTGTGAATTTTGTACAGCTGATTGTTCGACGAAGTTCTAGAAGCAATAAATTTCGTTTTGCACCCTGACAAGTGGACTCTTTATTAGAACTTTTTACACCTATTGGACTTTAGAACGGCGACCCAGGAATTAGCAGTTTTCTGCAACAATATTTTATTTTTCTGCCTATCTATACGTAATCGAATTTCGAGAAAGGTGTGCGAATTTCTGATAAAATAAAATACTCGAACCTTAAAAATAAAATAAAATACTCGGACTTACACTTCATAGGAAAAACAATGTCAGAAAAAATTAATTTTAATCATAACTCTTTTTTCCATAATGATATCATTGTATTCCTTCTAATGGACGATATCCATGTGACGTCATTTTTCCACCAACACGTGACCTTTCGGCTGTGTTGATAATTAATCTTGTTATCTGATTGGCTGAAGTGTATATTTTCCATCAACACGTGACTGAAATAGCCTCGTCTCAGTATAAGTTTTAATGTGTTAGCGTTTTTTAATGGGAATCTGGGAAAAGATATCTTTTAGTTGTCATGCACAGGTTCCTGGGAGTTATTGAAACATCAATAGGCAGCACAATACAGAGGCATAATTATTATTTTTGTAATTTTGCACTTATTACCAAGAGTCCAGCACATAAACCTATGGAGAAAAGGTTGTTTGTTTTCCACCGTCACGTGACTTTTATAGCCTAGAACCCAAGGAGTCGATATCCTCCATTATGCACCTCTTTACAAATTGCCTGATAGTGAGGTATATGTGTTTTGTGAGTTCTGTTCCTTTGGAAATGGCTTGTTCTGGGACTGTACATTTATGATTTCTTCCTGGTGATCATTCACTCTCACTAGATATATTATCATTTTTCGGAATTTTCATAAAATAATAACCTAATATATTACAACTCAATGACCGCTTTCTTGAGGCCATAATATCTGCATTTAAATTAAATTCTACACACGAACGGAGCTAGACAGAGAACAAATGAATCACACTAGCGCTTACCCTGAAAAGAACGACCAAGCGGCGATAGCAATTTCAGTGGGTTGAGCTTTTGAAGCCTGCTTAGAAAGGACCAGTGGCGTCGCATGGGGGGTGCGGACCGAACCGGGTGACAACAGCAGAGGGGGGTGACAATGCAGAGGGGGGTGACAAAAAATGCTGGATTTAAAATTTCAATTAATTTGAAAAACGATCTGATTTGGTGATGAAAAAGACTTTCGAGATTAGAAATAAGAATAAATATAATGAAAGACACATGTTCTGTACACCTGTAGAAATAAAATGTTACTTCATCTCAACTTTTTTTTCCAACTTAAAATTTTCAACGTTTTCCTCATAATACAAGATTATAGAAGGTTTTTCTCAACTTATGTATTGCCATTTCATCTGTATTTTGTTCCACTTTTAACCAGGGGTGTAACTAAGAACATTTTCTCTTGGTGGGGAGAAGGGGCCGCGGATCTTGGACAAGGGGTGTGAATGAGGTATTTGACTAAACTGTGCTTGCGCCTCTTGTGCAATACCTCATACAGATGGTATAGAAAATTGCATAATAACCCAGTAATGTTTGAAAGAACTTTCTTGCTACTACCAGAATGATGTTTTGCAGAAATGAAACATTATTTGTGCTGTGTACAATGAAAGAATATTACACCCCCATTGCTGTTAATGATTTTGCTTTAGGCTAGTTAGCTAAAGTTGTGCAGAACTAACTTTGACTGGCCTGTGTATGTGAAAGGAGGAGGCATGACTCCGGATGTGCCCGCACCGGGTTCGACGTCACTGGAAAAGACTACAGTACTTCCAAGAAATTCTTCCAGCATTCCTAAACGTTCAAAACGGATGTACTTTTGTATGAACAGGAAATTTCCGAAACCCAGACAAAAAAAATTAGCCATAGTAATAGTGTTCTTTCATAATACCCCTGAAAATCCAAGCGGCGGAACAAAAGAACCTTTCACAATGGTACAGAAGATAGCCACTTGGGATTCCTAGTCACTTGATGTCTATGTTACACTCCAAAATCCCCGCACTATGTACATCAATCATGAAGTGTCTCTCATCAGTACAGAATGCGAGACGCGCAAAGACGGTTTATGTTTAACAGTGAATTATATGTATTGTTAGCTAACCTTTTTGCGACTTTGCCGGGGATCATCGCTCAAATACTGTTCTTTGCGCTTGCCATTCATTAACCAACTTGCCATAACCCGTTCAAACAATGAGCTATTTTTCGCTATTCATGTATATATGGAAAAGGCGAGAACAACTTGGTTGCTGATCATCCTTAAACGAAACCGAAATGTTTCAAGGGGGAGACAAAATTTCGGGCGATTCCTTGGGACTCTGAGGTTTTTAAAATACCTGTAGCCTGGGAACAAAAGGGTTAAAACCCATTGATTGAGGTCAAATCTAAAAACCAAAGTAATAAATCAAAAAAGTAAATTAAAATTTCAAAATAACCGATTTTTAGACATGCAATTTTTAACTAAGCATCAAAACTCTGTTCTATCTAGTGTAAACTCAGTTTCAATGGGGGGGGCTATAGCCCCTATAGCCCCCCCCCCGTAGATAAGCCTCTGATTTCGTAGTATAATTGTAAAGGTCAAGATTCGCGGTCGCCACTCGCCACGTGGCGACTCAGTTTAAGAAAGTGGCGATGAAAAAAATTCATTACGTTCGCCACTTTTTATTTTATTACATTTATGCGTTTTGGTTTACAATTACTGTTTCATACTCTCTCCAAAATGCATGGACAGAATTTACAATTCACTCGGAAAAAAGAACGGCAATACGTATCCCCTCCCCTCCCGCCTCGCCTCACCCCTTTTCCATTCTATTGTGAATTTATTGACAGTAATCCCACGAAATCGCAGATGCAGCTTACACGCCAGCGAACCGGAGTGACTCACTTCAGTAGGAATGCACAGAATAGAAGATATTCTTGCATTTGCACTTTGCTTGGAGCAATCCTTTCTCCAACCACGTGCGTACATAAAAAAATCTGGAGTGACTCCACTCGACTTTCCGAACACTTACGATTAAGATCATTACCAAGCATTTAAATAAATTTTAATCGATAAGTAATTGAAATATATATACCAAAATGAAGCTCAATCGAATGTATCGTTTAAACGCTAGCGCACTTACAAGAATTTCTCCCCATAGGCTATAATGTAAAAGGAATTTTTGGCGTAGCCCTGTAGAAAAACTATAAGTCTTATACACACCGAAATCAATACAGGTCTTGCGACGGTGGTTTATAACATATATACCTAATTTGAGCTCAATCTAATGTACCGTTTAAACGCTAGCGCACTTTCAAGAATTTTCCCCATATGCCATAATGTAAAAGAAATCTTTGTCGTAGCCCTGTAGAAAAACTATAAGTCTTATACACACCGAAATCAATACAGGTCTTGCGACGGTGGTTTATAACATATATACCTAATTTGAGCTCAATCTAATGTACCGTTTAAACGCTAGCGCACTTTCAAGAATTTTCCCCCTTAGGCCATAATGTAAAAGAAATCTTTGTCGTAGCCCTGTAGAAAAACTATAAGTCCTATACACACCAAAATCAATACCGGTCTTGCGACGGTGGTTTATAACATATATACCCAATTTGAGCTCAATCGCATGCCCCCTTCAGGAGCTATCGTGTTCACTCACATACACACAAACACACATACACACACACACACATACACACATACATCTCGTAAAAATAGCATAAATGAATTCAGAAGCTCTCTAAACGTGTAAATACACCAAAATCTCGAATTCGAATTTTTTCATGATTACAATACTTTCCTTACATGGCACATGTTCGGAAAGTAAAAAATCCATATTTTATAACAAAGCCACGTGGGACACTGGGACTTCTTGATTTTAAATGATAAACCACCATTGAAGTCATAAAACCCGAGATAAAAACAAAAGTATATACGACTTGGTTGGCTTATTACATTTAAATTAATTGTAGTCAAAGGTATGCAGTGTTGCTGAATGAAGAATTCAAAGATAACGCAAGTGCTTTCATAGAACATTAATAGGTATGAGTTTTTAAAACGAGACAGCATGTTTACACATCATCGTAAGCACGTGGCTTCGGCTCCTTTCAGACACATTGCCTTGTTTCTAGACATCCTGTCACCGTGCGAAATGCAATAACTATCTATCGCTGGTAGGAATTCGCCAGTGCTTTGATAAGCAAGAGGGAAAGGAGGGGGGAATTACTATGTTTCGACGTAATTAAGAAGCTGAGAACCAAGGACGTATTTAAGGGCGGGGGTTCCCCCACCCCGAAATTTTGATTTTTTGTTACTAAAATGATAAAGGTCTTTCTGTGAAACATTCTGCCTTTTTTACCGTTTGGACCCCCTCCGAAATTTTTGGGAACCCCCCCCCCCCCTCGCAATGTTTTTCCAGATACGTGCCTGCTGTGAAGAGACTGAAGAGAGTAAAATTCGGAATAATTCAACTTGCAAAATAAAACTCTATGGTAAAAACTACGGAGAGATTTAATAAATTGATTTTATATCCGAGAGTCAACTGATGAATGTGCATATGTTAATTAACCAATTAAATACCAAAAAAAAAAAAAAAAGAAGCAAGTCAAATTAACCGATTTATTTAATGTAAATACAAAAGCTAATTAGATTCTAATAATAATTTAATACACTTATTTTAAATTATAATTTAAATAAATTTCAGTTACTATTTGTTATATTTTATGAAAATGTTCCAAAATCAACGATCTATTCTGCTTTATAGTTTTTAGTTTGAATTGAACACTAAATTACATTTGTTCCAGTGTAGTTTAGTACTTTTTTGGCGGTTTATACAGCGATCGTATGTATGCTTTAAGACTATTTTTCATTGATCAATAATAAACTGGTCAATAGCACGTGATCGATGATGGTTTTAATGGAAATTTTCAACAAATCTATAATCCGGAAAAATCGGTAATCCGGCTCCACGTCATTCCTGCCGATGCCGGATTATCGGTGCTGCACTGTACTGCATATTCAGCAGAATTCTAAAAATTCCACCAGACAAATTTAAATGAAAAATTAAGTAGTGAAAACTTGAGTAATTTTAAAATTGTAAAAGAACTCATCCAAGCTTTAATTACTATACCCCACAGTAATGCTGAAGTAGAGAGAATTTGGAGCAGTGTTAAAAATATTATATAGGTGACAAATCCACATCAATGGGTAGAGAGTATTTAGAAAACAGGATATTTGTAAAGACTGCTAAGGTTAATTTGATTTATTTTAATGTTGACGACAAAAGGGCACTTTCGAAAGGCAATTCAAAACTAACGTCGGTGGTTCATCGAAGGTGGTCAATCGAAATATTCAAATGAATGACTCGAAGAGAGGTAGTCTTGACTAAATCTATTTAATTAAATGTACATAATATTTACATTGAAGTTTTACAAAACGAATGCGCATGTGTGCGCTTATCGAAGTACAATCGAAACTCGTCTGTCGTTCTCTCACATCGACAACTAGTTAGAGAGTGCTTGCTCACGCCCTCTGCTGGAGAGCGAGATTTCGCTACACTCCCCACCTGAACTCTTCAAGAGAGTTCACCTACACAAATCTAATTCGAAAGAAAATACAATACAAATGTCTAGTAAGGAATAAACAAACATAACTACTAAATTGTATGTCAAACAATCGAACTTAAATTTTGAATTCTCCACGTAAATAATAATCTAAACATAAACTTTAAAGGATGCAAATTATTAACACTGAATACTAGATTATGAGAAAAGTTAATGATTATTGTCATAAAAAAGGATATAGTCTTGTCTTTAAAGTTCATAAGTCACTTCAAGTGGGTACAAGAGTTGCACAGGCTTCCTAAATAGTCCCTTTGAAGTTTTCACTAAACAAGCTCGAACATGTCCGTCTCTTCCAGTGAATGATTCCTGAATAATACCCAAGTCCCACAGTAGTTTCGACTTTGATGTTCCGTCTATCAGTACGACTTGTCCAATTTTCATGTCTTTGGAGGATTCAGGAGTTTTAAGATGGTACGCAGTTTTTAAATTTAGTAAGTATTGATTCCTCCACTTCTTCCAGACCTGCTTAAGAAGTTGGGTTTGGTACATCTTTCTTCGAGTTAAAGATTCTCTAGACGTATCTTCAAGTTCTACCAAACTTATTGGAAATTCTGTTTCTTTTCTTCCAAAGTTTAAGAAATGAGAAGGCGTCAAAGGCGAGGGTTCGTCCAGGGAGTTGTTAACGTACGTCAGCGGTCTCATGTTCACAATCATTTCTATTTCAGTCAGTAAGGTGGATAACTCTTCAAAATTCAACAGTGCACGACCTAATATTTTTCGCAACGGATCCTTCACTGACTTTACTAAACGTTCATAGAATCCTCCCCACCATGGGGATCTTTCCGCAATGAATTTCCAAGTGATGCCTTGGGAAGAAATGTAATCTTTCAACTGATGACTCAACAATATTTCGGAGACGTGTTCTAGTTCTCTACTGGCCTTTTTAAAGGCCTTTGCATTATCCGAATATATAATAGTACAATTTCCTCGTCTGGCCACAAATCTCCTAAAGGCTAACAAAAAGCATTTCGTCGACATTGTTGTAACTAACTCTAAATGTATCGCTCTTGTGACCGCGCAAGTGAAAAGTGCTATATAAGATTTCATAGTTCCCGTACCATTCTTAACATAAATTGGTCCAGCAAAATCAACGCCGCAAACATTAAAAGGAGGCGTTTGGGATATTCTATCTTTGGGTAAGAGAGCTGTTATCTGGCCAGCAGGTTTTGCTGAATACTTCGTGCAAATCAAACATTTACTGATAATCTTCTTTATTAATTGTCGTCCCTTAGGAATCCAGAATTTCTTTCTCACTTTCGTCAACGTTAGGGATACTCCGCTATGCATTACCTTTTCGTGTTCCTTTCTTACCAACAACTCCGTGAATCTCGACATTTTAGGAAGGAGGATCGGTTGTTTTTCGTCTAGAGAGAAATCTGACTCAGCGAATCGACCTTTGATCCTGAGTATTTTCTTAGAGTCCAAAAATGGTGCTAAAGAGTAAATCGACGAATCAGATCTTATTCCTTGATTATTTTTCAAGTTCGCAATTTCCGAACCAAAAAATTCTCTTTGCGAATCTCGAATCCAAAAGTCTTCGGCTAATTGTATTTCTTCTGCAGAAAGGGTTCCATTTCTCTTGGTCGTATGTCTAACGTTGAATACGAATCTTAGAACATATGAAGTAACTCTAGTAGTTTGGTCAGGTTACTGAACTTCTTCAGGTCTAATAATTTTTCATTTGGTTCTACGGAACATTTGTTCTGAATAGTGTGTTTAAATCTGCTCCTCAATTCTAACTCCTCGTTGTTCATCGGACACTTTTCGTCTCGAGGCCAGCAGTTAGTTGGCTGCCTTAAGAATACTGGCCCAAGCCACCACTTTCGATAGAAGATCCTCTTGTGATCAAATCAGCAGGGTTCAGTTTTCCTGGACAATGGAACCAGTTCGAGGGTTCGGACAATTTATGAATCTCTTCCACTCTATGCTGCACAAACGGCTTAAATTTTAATGGATTGTTTCTAATCCTATGGTATACGATAGAAGAGTCTGTCCAAAAATAGCAAGACTTTACGAACTTTAGTGTTTTCAGAATCTTGCGACATAATCTAGCCGACAAAAGTGCTCCCATGAGCTCTAGTCGAGGCAAGGAAAGAATCTTCAAAGGAGCGACTCGACTTCTGGATGCCACAAAGCTAGTGTGAAAGGTCTTGTCTGAATTTTTAATTCTCAAGTAAGCAACTGTCCCATAGGCTATTTTCGAGGCGTCTGAGAAACAATGTAACTGGACTTCATCGAAATTATTTTGTGTAAGATAACACCGAGGAACGAGAATGGCTTCAAGGCTAGACAGTTCTTCGCACCATTTATTAAACTTTTCTCGAAATTCAAGGGGCAATAGTTCATCCCATTGAAGACCTAATTGCCAAACTTGCTGAATTAGAAATTTGATTCTTATTACAAATGGGGTAATGAATCCTACAGGATCGAATATACGCCCAGCTACTTGTAGCAGAAAACGTTTCGAATTTATTTGCTTTCGGAGGAACTTCTGTAAGTTATGCGTATCAAAATAAAAGCCATCCTTTTCAGTATCCCACGCGATACCCAAAACTTTAGAAGTTATACCAGTCTGTCCTAAAACGTCTCTAGTTGTTTCTACAGATATGCCATCGTCTTGCCAAAGTTTCCTTAAAATTTCCGAATTGGTTTTCCATTTATGTAATTGCATATTTGCCTCTTCAAAAATCCTGATACATTCTTTGCTAGTAGCAAATGCACTGTCGGTGTCACTAGATCCCGCAATAATGTCATCGACATAACAACATTCATTTAGTAATTCACAAGTGTCGGGAAATTTGTCGGCAAACTTTCTCAAATGATGTTTAATCGTGGCACCGAGTAAAAACGGGGAACAATTTAGTCCAAATAACACTTGAGTGAATCGATATACGTGCGGGGATTGAGATTCGAAACTAGGTGAATCCGACCAAAAAAATTTTGTGACATCTCTATCCCTTTCGTCGATTTCGATTCTGAGAAAGGCTTGTCTGATATCGGTCGTAAAGGCTACTGGGTATTCTCTAAACTTGAGTAAAAGTTCAAACAGGTCGGGGTAGAGGTTAGGCCCTATTTCCAAGCAGTCATTCAATGATAAGTTTCCTTTACTATGACTCGACGCATCGAAAACTACTCTGAGTCTGCTTGTTTCTCGATCTTCGCGTATTACAGCTCTGTGGGCCAAATAAAACTCTGGATGTTTAACTTCAGGTTCGGCATTTTCATAAACCGGCTCGATGATGTTTTGGGTGAGGTAATCATCAATGACCTTTTTATATTCTGAAAACAAAGTTCGGTCATTAGGCAAGTTGGAGTGTATAGGCTGATTAATTTTATTTTTTACCAACTATGCGAAAAATTCCAGAGCTGGGAATCGAACCCAGGACTGCCGCATAACGTGCGGGTGCTCTACCACTGAGCTACTCTGGGACGATTCCCAGATGAAATTTCTCGCATTAGAGCCGTTGGCATTTATCATCTTCCTCTGCAAACCACAGATAGAACAGATGAAACAATTAATTCGCGACAACTCCATTACGCCGCGGATATTATACATTTTTAGAAAGTGATTCCATCAACCTTTCAAGTTATTAGGCAAGTTGGAGTGTATAGGCTGATTAATTTTATTTTTTACCAACTATGCGAAAAATTCCAGAGCTGGGAATCGAACCCAGGACTGCCGCATAACGTGCGGGTGCTCTACCACTGAGCTACTCTGGGACGATTCCCAGATGAAATTTCTCGCATTAGAGCCGTTGGCATTTATCATCTTCCTCTGCAAACCACAGATAGAACAGATGAAACAATTAATTCGCGACAACTCCATTACGCCGCGGATATTATACATTTTTAGAAAGTGATTCCATCAACCTTTCAAGTTATTAGGCAAGTTGGAGTGTATAGGCTGATTAATTTTATTTTTTACCAACTATGCGAAAAATTCCAGAGCTGGGAATCGAACCCAGGACTGCCGCATAACGTGCGGGTGCTCTACCACTGAGCTACTCTGGGACGATTCCCAGATGAAATTTCTCGCATTAGAGCCGTTGGCATTTATCATCTTCCTCTGCAAACCACAGATAGAACAGATGAAACAATTAATTCGCGACAACTCCATTACGCCGCGGATATTATACATTTTTAGAAAGTGATTCCATCAACCTTTCAAGTTATTAGGCAAGTTGGAGTGTATAGGCTGATTAATTTTATTTTTTACCAACTATGCGAAAAATTCCAGAGCTGGGAATCGAACCCAGGACTGCCGCATAACGTGCGGGTGCTCTACCACTGAGCTACTCTGGGACGATTCCCAGATGAAATTTCTCGCATTAGAGCCGTTGGCATTTATCATCTTCCTCTGCAAACCACAGATAGAACAGATGAAACAATTAATTCGCGACAACTCCATTACGCCGCGGATATTATACATTTTTAGAAAGTGATTCCATCAACCTTTCAAGTTATTAGGCAAGTTGGAGTGTATAGGCTGATTAATTTTATTTTTTACCAACTATGCGAAAAATTCCAGAGCTGGGAATCGAACCCAGGACTGCCGCATAACGTGCGGGTGCTCTACCACTGAGCTACTCTGGGACGATTCCCAGATGAAATTTCTCGCATTAGAGCCGTTGGCATTTATCATCTTCCTCTGCAAACCACAGATAGAACAGATGAAACAATTAATTCGCGACAACTCCATTACGCCGCGGATATTATACATTTTTAGAAAGTGATTCCATCAACCTTTCAAGTTATTAGGCAAGTTGGAGTGTATAGGCTGATTAATTTTATTTTTTACCAACTATGCGAAAAATTCCAGAGCTGGGAATCGAACCCAGGACTGCCGCATAACGTGCGGGTGCTCTACCACTGAGCTACTCTGGGACGATTCCCAGATGAAATTTCTCGCATTAGAGCCGTTGGCATTTATCATCTTCCTCTGCAAACCACAGATAGAACAGATGAAACAATTAATTCGCGACAACTCCATTACGCCGCGGATATTATACATTTTTAGAAAGTGATTCCATCAACCTTTCAAGTTATTAGGCAAGTTGGAGTGTATAGGCTGATTAATTTTATTTTTTACCAACTATGCGAAAAATTCCAGAGCTGGGAATCGAACCCAGGACTGCCGCATAACGTGCGGGTGCTCTACCACTGAGCTACTCTGGGACGATTCCCAGATGAAATTTCTCGCATTAGAGCCGTTGGCATTTATCATCTTCCTCTGCAAACCACAGATAGAACAGATGAAACAATTAATTCGCGACAACTCCATTACGCCGCGGATATTATACATTTTTAGAAAGTGATTCCATCAACCTTTCAAGTTATTAGGCAAGTTGGAGTGTATAGGCTGATTAATTTTATTTTTTACCAACTATGCGAAAAATTCCAGAGCTGGGAATCGAACCCAGGACTGCCGCATAACGTGCGGGTGCTCTACCACTGAGCTACTCTGGGACGATTCCCAGATGAAATTTCTCGCATTAGAGCCGTTGGCATTTATCATCTTCCTCTGCAAACCACAGATAGAACAGATGAAACAATTAATTCGCGACAACTCCATTACGCCGCGGATATTATACATTTTTAGAAAGTGATTCCATCAACCTTTCAAGTTATTAGGCAAGTTGGAGTGTATAGGCTGATTAATTTTATTTTTTACCAACTATGCGAAAAATTCCAGAGCTGGGAATCGAACCCAGGACTGCCGCATAACGTGCGGGTGCTCTACCACTGAGCTACTCTGGGACGATTCCCAGATGAAATTTCTCGCATTAGAGCCGTTGGCATTTATCATCTTCCTCTGCAAACCACAGATAGAACAGATGAAACAATTAATTCGCGACAACTCCATTACGCCGCGGATATTATACATTTTTAGAAAGTGATTCCATCAACCTTTCAAGTTATTAGGCAAGTTGGAGTGTATAGGCTGATTAATTTTATTTTTTACCAACTATGCGAAAAATTCCAGAGCTGGGAATCGAACCCAGGACTAGCCGCATAACGTGCGGGTGCTCTACCACTGAGCTACTCTGGGACGATTCCCAGATGAAATTTCTCGCATTAGAGCCGTTGGCATTTATCATCTTCCTCTGCAAACCACAGATAGAACAGATGAAACAATTAATTCGCGACAACTCCATTACGCCGCGGATATTATACATTTTTAGAAAGTGATTCCATCAACCTTTCAAGTTATTAGGCAAGTTGGAGTGTATAGGCTGATTAATTTTATTTTTTACCAACTATGCGAAAAATTCCAGAGCTGGGAATCGAACCCAGGACTGCCGCATAACGTGCGGGTGCTCTACCACTGAGCTACTCTGGGACGATTCCCAGATGAAATTTCTCGCATTAGAGCCGTTGGCATTTATCATCTTCCTCTGCAAACCACAGATAGAACAGATGAAACAATTAATTCGCGACAACTCCATTACGCCGCGGATATTATACATTTTTAGAAAGTGATTCCATCAACCTTTCAAGTTATTAGGCAAGTTGGAGTGTATAGGCTGATTAATTTTATTTTTTACCAACTATGCGAAAAATTCCAGAGCTGGGAATCGAACCCAGGACTGCCGCATAACGTGCGGGTGCTCTACCACTGAGCTACTCTGGGACGATTCCCAGATGAAATTTCTCGCATTAGAGCCGTTGGCATTTATCATCTTCCTCTGCAAACCACAGATAGAACAGATGAAACAATTAATTCGCGACAACTCCATTACGCCGCGGATATTATACATTTTTAGAAAGTGATTCCATCAACCTTTCAAGTTATTAGGCAAGTTGGAGTGTATAGGCTGATTAATTTTATTTTTTACCAACTATGCGAAAAATTCCAGAGCTGGGAATCGAACCCAGGACTGCCGCATAACGTGCGGGTGCTCTACCACTGAGCTACTCTGGGACGATTCCCAGATGAAATTTCTCGCATTAGAGCCGTTGGCATTTATCATCTTCCTCTGCAAACCACAGATAGAACAGATGAAACAATTAATTCGCGACAACTCCATTACGCCGCGGATATTATACATTTTTAGAAAGTGATTCCATCAACCTTTCAAGTTATTAGGCAAGTTGGAGTGTATAGGCTGATTAATTTTATTTTTTACCAACTATGCGAAAAATTCCAGAGCTGGGAATCGAACCCAGGACTGCCGCATAACGTGCGGGTGCTCTACCACTGAGCTACTCTGGGACGATTCCCAGATGAAATTTCTCGCATTAGAGCCGTTGGCATTTATCATCTTCCTCTGCAAACCACAGATAGAACAGATGAAACAATTAATTCGCGACAACTCCATTACGCCGCGGATATTATACATTTTTAGAAAGTGATTCCATCAACCTTTCAAGTTATTAGGCAAGTTGGAGTGTATAGGCTGATTAATTTTATTTTTTACCAACTATGCGAAAAATTCCAGAGCTGGGAATCGAACCCAGGACTGCCGCATAACGTGCGGGTGCTCTACCACTGAGCTACTCTGGGACGATTCCCAGATGAAATTTCTCGCATTAGAGCCGTTGGCATTTATCATCTTCCTCTGCAAACCACAGATAGAACAGATGAAACAATTAATTCGCGACAACTCCATTACGCCGCGGATATTATACATTTTTAGAAAGTGATTCCATCAACCTTTCAAGTTATTAGGCAAGTTGGAGTGTATAGGCTGATTAATTTTATTTTTTTTACCAACTATGCGAAAAATTCCAGAGCTGGGAATCGAACCCAGGACTGCCGCATAACGTGCGGGTGCTCTACCACTGAGCTACTCTGGGACGATTCCCACATGAAATTTCTCGCATTAGAGCCGTTGGCAGTTTATCATTCTCACTCTGCAATCCACAGATGGAACAGATGAAACAATTAATTCGCTACAACTCCAACTTACGCCGCTGATATTAACTTTTTAGAAAGGTGATTGCATCAACCTTTCAAAGTGTATAATACCGCAGCGTAATGGAGTGTATCGCTGATTAATTGTTCATCTGTTCTATCTGTGTTTGCAGAGAAGATGATAAATGCCAACGCTCAATGCGAGAAATTTCATCTGGGAATCGTCCCAGAGTAGCTCAGTGGTAGAGCACCCGCACGTTATGCGCAGTCCTGGGTTCGATTCCCAGCTCTGGAATTTTTCGCATAGTTGGTAAAAAATAAAATTAATCAGCCTATACACTCCAACTTGCCTAATAACTTGAAAGGTTGATGGAATCACTTTCTAAAAATGTATAATATCCGCGGCGTAATGGAGTTGTCGCGAATTAATTGTTTCATCTGTTCTATCTGTGGTTTGCAGAGGAAGATGATAAATGCCAACGGCTCTAATGCGAGAAATTTCATCTGGGAATCGTCCCAGAGTAGCTCAGTGGTAGAGCACCCGCACGTTATGCGGCAGTCCTGGGTTCGATTCTAAGCTCTGGAATTTTTCGCATAGATGGTAAAAAATAAAATTAATCAGCCTATACACTCCAACTTGCCTAATAACTTGAAAGGTTGATGGAATCACTTTCTAAAAATGTATAATATCCGCGGCGTAATGGAGTTGTCGCGAATTAATTGTTTCATCTGTTCTATCTGTGGTTTGCAGAGGAAGATGATAAATGCCAACGGCTCTAATGCGAGAAATTTCATCTGGGAATCGTCCCAGAGTAGCTCAGTAGTAGAGCACCCGCACGTTATGCGGCAGTCCTGGGTTCGATTCTCAGCTCTGGAATTTTTCGCATAGATGGTAAAAAATAAAATTAATCAGCCTATACACTCCAACTTGCCTAATAACTTGAAAGGTTGATGGAATCACTTTCTAAAAATGTATAATATCAGCGGCGTAATGGAGTTGTCGCGAATTAATTGTTTCATCTGTTCTATCTGTGGTTTGCAGAGGAAGATGATAAATGCCAACGGCTCTAATGCGAGAAATTTCATCTGGGAATCGTCCAGAGTAGCTCAGTAGTAGAGCACCCGCACGTTATGCGGCAGTCCTGGGTTCGATTCTCAGCTCTGGAATTTTTCGCATAGATGGTAAAAAATAAAATTAATCAGCCTATACACTCCAACTTGCCTAATAACTTGAAAGGTTGATGGAATCACTTTCTAAAAATGTATAATATCAGCGGCGTAATGGAGTTGTCGCGAATTAATTGTTTCATCTGTTCTATCTGTGGTTTGCAGAGGAAGATGATAAATGCCAACGGCTCTAATGCGAGAAATTTCATCTGGGAATCGTCCCAGAGTAGCTCAGTAGTAGAGCACCCGCACGTTATGCGGCAGTCCTGGGTTCGATTCTCAGCTCTGGAATTTTTCGCATAGATGGTAAAAAATAAAATTAATCAGCCTATACACTCCAACTTGCCTAATAACTTGAAAGGTTGATGGAATCACTTTCTAAAAATGTATAATATCAGCGGCGTAATGGAGTTGTCGCGAATTAATTGTTTCATCTGTTCTATCTGTGGTTTGCAGAGGAAGATGATAAATGCCAACGGCTCTAATGCGAGAAATTTCATCTGGGAATCGTCCCAGAGTAGCTCAGTAGTAGAGCACCCGCACGTTATGCGGCAGTCCTGGGTTCGATTCTCAGCTCTGGAATTTTTCGCATAGATGGTAAAAAATAAAATTAATCAGCCTATACACTCCAACTTGCCTAATAACTTGAAAGGTTGATGGAATCACTTTCTAAAAATGTATAATATCCGCGGCGTAATGGAGTTGTCGCGAATTAATTGTTTCATCTGTTCTATCTGTGGTTTGCAGAGGAAGATGATAAATGCCAACGGCTCTAATGCGAGAAATTTCATCTGGGAATCGTCCCAGAGTAGCTCAGTAGTAGAGCACCCGCACGTTATGCGGCAGTCCTGGGTTCGATTCTCAGCTCTGGAATTTTTCGCATAGATGGTAAAAAATAAAATTAATCAGCCTATACACTCCAACTTGCCTAATAACTTGAAAGGTTGATGGAATCACTTTCTAAAAATGTATAATATCCGCGGCGTAATGGAGTTGTCGCGAATTAATTGTTTCATCTGTTCTATCTGTGGTTTGCAGAGGAAGATGATAAATGCCAACGGCTCTAATGCGAGAAATTTCATCTGGGAATCGTCCCAGAGTAGCTCAGTAGTAGAGCACCCGCACGTTATGCGGCAGTCCTGGGTTCGATTCTCAGCTCTGGAATTTTTCGCATAGATGGTAAAAAATAAAATTAATCAGCCTATACACTCCAACTTGCCTAATAACTTGAAAGGTTGATGGAATCACTTTCTAAAAATGTATAATATCAGCGGCGTAATGGAGTTGTCGCGAATTAATTGTTTCATCTGTTCTATCTGTGGTTTGCAGAGGAAGATGATAAATGCCAACGGCTCTAATGCGAGAAATTTCATCTGGGAATCGTCCCAGAGTAGCTCAGTAGTAGAGCACCCGCACGTTATGCGGCAGTCCTGGGTTCGATTCTCAGCTCTGGAATTTTTCGCATAGATGGTAAAAAATAAAATTAATCAGCCTATACACTCCAACTTGCCTAATAACTTGAAAGGTTGATGGAATCACTTTCTAAAAATGTATAATATCAGCGGCGTAATGGAGTTGTCGCGAATTAATTGTTTCATCTGTTCTATCTGTGGTTTGCAGAGGAAGATGATAAATGCCAACGGCTCTAATGCGAGAAATTTCATCTGGGAATCGTCCCAGAGTAGCTCAGTAGTAGAGCACCCGCACGTTATGCGGCAGTCCTGGGTTCGATTCTCAGCTCTGGAATTTTTCGCATAGATGGTAAAAAATAAAATTAATCAGCCTATACACTCCAACTTGCCTAATAACTTGAAAGGTTGATGGAATCACTTTCTAAAAATGTATAATATCAGCGGCGTAATGGAGTTGTCGCGAATTAATTGTTTCATCTGTTCTATCTGTGGTTTGCAGAGGAAGATGATAAATGCCAACGGCTCTAATGCGAGAAATTTCATCTGGGAATCGTCCCAGAGTAGCTCAGTAGTAGAGCACCCGCACGTTATGCGGCAGTCCTGGGTTCGATTCTCAGCTCTGGAATTTTTCGCATAGATGGTAAAAAATAAAATTAATCAGCCTATACACTCCAACTTGCCTAATAACTTGAAAGGTTGATGGAATCACTTTCTAAAAATGTATAATATCAGCGGCGTAATGGAGTTGTCGCGAATTAATTGTTTCATCTGTTCTATCTGTGGTTTGCAGAGGAAGATGATAAATGCCAACGGCTCTAATGCGAGAAATTTCATCTGGGAATCGTCCCAGAGTAGCTCAGTAGTAGAGCACCCGCACGTTATGCGGCAGTCCTGGGTTCGATTCTCAGCTCTGGAATTTTTCGCATAGATGGTAAAAAATAAAATTAATCAGCCTATACACTCCAACTTGCCTAATAACTTGAAAGGTTGATGGAATCACTTTCTAAAAATGTATAATATCAGCGGCGTAATGGAGTTGTCGCGAATTAATTGTTTCATCTGTTCTATCTGTGGTTTGCAGAGGAAGATGATAAATGCCAACGGCTCTAATGCGAGAAATTTCATCTGGGAATCGTCCCAGAGTAGCTCAGTAGTAGAGCACCCGCACGTTATGCGGCAGTCCTGGGTTCGATTCTCACTCTGGAATTTTTCGCATAGATGGTAAAAAATAAAATTAATCAGCCTATACACTCCAACTTGCCTAATAACTTGAAAGGTTGATGGAATCACTTTCTAAAAATGTATAATATCGCGGCGTAATGGAGTTGTCGCGAATTAATTGTTTCATCTGTTCTATCTGTGGTTTGCAGAGGAAGATGATAAATGCCAACGGCTCTAATGCGAGAAATTTCATCTGGGAATCGTCCCAGAGTAGCTCAGTAGTAGAGCACCCGCACGTTATGCGGCAGTCCTGGGTTCGATTCTCAGCTCTGGAATTTTTCGCATAGATGGTAAAAAATAAAATTAATCAGCCTATACACTCCAACTTGCCTAATAACTTGAAAGGTTGATGGAATCACTTTCTAAAAATGTATAATATCAGCGGCGTAATGGAGTTGTCGCGAATTAATTGTTTCATCTGTTCTATCTGTGGTTTGCAGAGGAAGATGATAAATGCCAACGGCTCTAATGCGAGAAATTTCATCTGGGAATCGTCCCAGAGTAGCTCAGTAGTAGAGCACCCGCACGTTATGCGGCAGTCCTGGGTTCGATTCTCAGCTCTGGAATTTTTCGCATAGATGGTAAAAAATAAAATTAATCAGCCTATACACTCCAACTTGCCTAATAACTTGAAAGGTTGATGGAATCACTTTTCTATCTTCTTTTTCTCTGCAACCGCAGACAATAAAACAGATAAAACTATTAATTCGCGACAACTCCATTACGCCGATGATATTATACATTTTTAGATGAAAGTGATTCCATCAACCTTTCAAGTTATTAGGCAAGTTGGAGTGTATAGGCTGATTAATTTTATTTTTTACCATCTATGCGAAAAATTCCAGAGCTGAGAATCGAACCCAGGACTGCCGCATAACGTGCGGGTGCTCTACTACTGAGCTACTCTGGGACGATTCCCAGATGAAATTTCTCGCATTAGAGCCGTTGGCATTTATCATCTTCCTCTGCAAACCACAGATAGAACAGATGAAACAATTAATTCGCGACAACTCCATTACGCCGCTGATATTATACATTTTTAGAAAGTGATTCCATCAACCTTTCAAGTTATTAGGCAAGTTGGAGTGTATAGGCTGATTAATTTTATTTTTTACCATCTATGCGAAAAATTCCAGAGCTGAGAATCGAACCCAGGACTGCCGCATAACGTGCGGGTGCTCTACTACTGAGCTACTCTGGGACGATTCCCAGATGAAATTTCTCGCATTAGAGCCGTTGGCATTTATCATCTTCCTCTGCAAACCACAGATAGAACAGATGAAACAATTAATTCGCGACAACTCCATTACGCCGCTGATATTATACATTTTTAGAAAGTGATTCCATCAACCTTTCAAGTTATTAGGCAAGTTGGAGTGTATAGGCTGATTAATTTTATTTTTTACCATCTATGCGAAAAATTCCAGAGCTGAGAATCGAACCCAGGACTGCCGCATAACGTGCGGGTGCTCTACTACTGAGCTACTCTGGGACGATTCCCAGATGAAATTTCTCGCATTAGAGCCGTTGGCATTTATCATCTTCCTCTGCAAACCACAGATAGAACAGATGAAACAATTAATTCGCGACAACTCCATTACGCCGCTGATATTATACATTTTTAGAAAGTGATTCCATCAACCTTTCAAGTTATTAGGCAAGTTGGAGTGTATAGGCTGATTAATTTTATTTTTTTTTTACCATCTATGCGAAAAATTCCAGAGCTGAGAATCGAACCCAGGACTGCCGCATAACGTGCGGGTGCTCTACTACTGAGCTACTCTGGGACGATTCCCAGATGAAATTTCTCGCATTAGAGCCGTTGGCATTTATCATCTTCCTCTGCAAACCACAGATAGAACAGATGAAACAATTAATTCGCGACAACTCCATTACGCCGCCGATATTATACATTTTTAGAAAGTGATTCCATCAACCTTTCAAGTTATTAGGCAAGTTGGAGTGTATAGGCTGATTAATTTTATTTTTTACCATCTATGCGAAAAATTCCAGAGCTGAGAATCGAACCCAGGACTGCCGCATAACGTGCGGGTGCTCTACTACTGAGCTACTCTGGGACGATTCCCAGATGAAATTTCTCGCATTAGAGCCGTTGGCATTTATCATCTTCCTCTGCAAACCACAGATAGAACAGATGAAACAATTAATTCGCGACAACTCCATTACGCCGCTGATATTATACATTTTTAGAAAGTGATTCCATCAACCTTTCAAGTTATTAGGCAAGTTGGAGTGTATAGGCTGATTAATTTTATTTTTTACCATCTATGCGAAAAATTCCAGAGCTGAGAATCGAACCCAGGACTGCCGCATAACGTGCGGGTGCTCTACTACTGAGCTACTCTGGGACGATTCCCAGATGAAATTTCTCGCATTAGAGCCGTTGGCATTTATCATCTTCCTCTGCAAACCACAGATAGAACAGATGAAACAATTAATTCGCGACAACTCCATTACGCCGCTGATATTATACATTTTTAGAAAGTGATTCCATCAACCTTTCAAGTTATTAGGCAAGTTGGAGTGTATAGGCTGATTAATTTTATTTTTTACCATCTATGCGAAAAATTCCAGAGCTGAGAATCGAACCCAGGACTGCCGCATAACGTGCGGGTGCTCTACTACTGAGCTACTCTGGGACGATTCCCAGATGAAATTTCTCGCATTAGAGCCGTTGGCATTTATCATCTTCCTCTGCAAACCACAGATAGAACAGATGAAACAATTAATTCGCGACAACTCCATTACGCCGCTGATATTATACATTTTTAGAAAGTGATTCCATCAACCTTTCAAGTTATTAGGCAAGTTGGAGTGTATAGGCTGATTAATTTTATTTTTTACCATCTATGCGAAAAATTCCAGAGCTGAGAATCGAACCCAGGACTGCCGCATAACGTGCGGGTGCTCTACTACTGAGCTACTCTGGGACGATTCCCAGATGAAATTTCTCGCATTAGAGCCGTTGGCATTTATCATCTTCCTCTGCAAACCACAGATAGAACAGATGAAACAATTAATTCGCGACAACTCCATTACGCCGCTGATATTATACATTTTTAGAAAGTGATTCCATCAACCTTTCAAGTTATTAGGCAAGTTGGAGTGTATAGGCTGATTAATTTTATTTTTTACCATCTATGCGAAAAATTCCAGAGCTGAGAATCGAACCCAGGACTGCCGCATAACGTGCGGGTGCTCTACTACTGAGCTACTCTGGGACGATTCCCAGATGAAATTTCTCGCATTAGAGCCGTTGGCATTTATCATCTTCCTCTGCAAACCACAGATAGAACAGATGAAACAATTAATTCGCGACAACTCCATTACGCCGCTGATATTATACATTTTTAGAAAGTGATTCCATCAACCTTTCAAGTTATTAGGCAAGTTGGAGTGTATAGGCTGATTAATTTTATTTTTTACCATCTATGCGAAAAATTCCAGAGCTGAGAATCGAACCCAGGACTGCCGCATAACGTGCGGGTGCTCTACTACTGAGCTACTCTGGGACGATTCCCAGATGAAATTTCTCGCATTAGAGCCGTTGGCATTTATCATCTTCCTCTGCAAACCACAGATAGAACAGATGAAACAATTAATTCGCGACAACTCCATTACGCCGCGGATATTATACATTTTTAGAAAGTGATTCCATCAACCTTTCAAGTTATTAGGCAAGTTGGAGTGTATAGGCTGATTAATTTTATTTTTTACCATCTATGCGAAAAATTCCAGAGCTGAGAATCGAACCCAGGACTGCCGCATAACGTGCGGGTGCTCTACTACTGAGCTACTCTGGGACGATTCCCAGATGAAATTTCTCGCATTAGAGCCGTTGGCATTTATCATCTTCCTCTGCAAACCACAGATAGAACAGATGAAACAATTAATTCGCGACAACTCCATTACGCCGCGGATATTATACATTTTTAGAAAGTGATTCCATCAACCTTTCAAGTTATTAGGCAAGTTGGAGTGTATAGGCTGATTAATTTTATTTTTTACCAACTATGCGAAAAATTCCAGAGCTGAGAATCGAACCCAGGACTGCCGCATAACGTGCGGGTGCTCTACTACTGAGCTACTCTGGGACGATTCCCAGATGAAATTTCTCGCATTAGAGCCGTTGGCATTTATCATCTTCCTCTGCAAACCACAGATAGAACAGATGAAACAATTAATTCGCGACAACTCCATTACGCCGCGGATATTATACATTTTTAGAAAGTGATTCCATCAACCTTTCAAGTTATTAGGCAAGTTGGAGTGTATAGGCTGATTAATTTTATTTTTTTACCAACTATGCGAAAAATTCCAGAGCTGAGAATCGAACCCAGGACTGCCGCATAACGTGCGGGTGCTCTACTACTGAGCTACTCTGGGACGATTCCCAGATGAAATTTCTCGCATTAGAGCCGTTGGCATTTATCATCTTCCTCTGCAAACCACAGATAGAACAGATGAAACAATTAATTCGCGACAACTCCATTACGCCGCGGATATTATACATTTTTAGAAAGTGATTCCATCAACCTTTCAAGTTATTAGGCAAGTTGGAGTGTATAGGCTGATTAATTTTATTTTTTTACCAACTATGCGAAAAATTCCAGAGCTGGGAATCGAACCCAGGACTGCCGCATAAAGTGCGGGTGCTCTACTACTGAGCTACTCTGGGACGATTCCCAGATGAAATTTCTCGCATTAGAGCCGTTGGCATTTATCATCTTCCTCTGCAAACCACAGATAGAACAGATGAAACAATTAATTCGCGACAACTCCATTACGCCGCTGATATTATACATTTTTAGAAAGTGATTCCATCAACCTTTCAAGTTATTAGGCAAGTTGGAGTGTATAGGCTGATTAATTTTATTTTTTACCAACTATGCGAAAAATTCCAGAGCTGAGAATCGAACCCAGGACTGCCGCATAACGTGCGGGTGCTCTACCACTGAGCTACTCTGGGACGATTCCCAGATGAAATTTCTCGCATTAGAGCCGTTGGCATTTATCATCTTCCTCTGCAAACCACAGATAGAACAGATGAAACAATTAATTCGCGACAACTCCATTACGCCGCGGATATTATACATTTTTAGAAAGTGATTCCATCAACCTTTCAAGTTATTAGGCAAGTTGGAGTGTATAGGCTGATTAATTTTATTTTTTACCATCTATGCGAAAAATTCCAGAGCTGAGAATCGAACCCAGGACTGCCGCATAACGTGCGGGTGCTCTACTACTGAGCTACTCTGGGACGATTCCCAGATGAAATTTCTCGCATAGAGCCGTTGGCATTTATCATTTCCTCTGCAATAGCACAGATAGAAAAATAAAAATTAATCAGCCTATACACTCCAACTTGCCTAATAACTTGAAAGGTTGATGGAATCACTTTCTAAAAATGTATAATATCAGCGGCGTAATGGAGTTGTCGCGAATTAATTGTTTCATCTGTTCTATCTGTGGTTTGCAGAGGAAGATGATAAATGCCAACGGCTCTAATGCGAGAAATTTCATCTGGGAATCGTCCCAGAGTAGCTCAGTGGTAGAGCACCCGCACGTTATGCGGCAGTCCTGGGTTCGATTCTCAGCTCTGGAATTTTTCGCATAGATGGTAAAAAATAAAATTAATCAGCCTATACACTCCAACTTGCCTAATAACTTGAAAGGTTGATGGAATCACTTTCTAAAAATGTATAATATCCGCGGCGTAATGGAGTTGTCGCGAATTAATTGTTTCATCTGTTCTATCTGTGGTTTGCAGAGGAAGATGATAAATGCCAACGGCTCTAATGCGAGAAATTTCATCTGGGAATCGTCCCAGAGTAGCTCAGTAGTAGAGCACCCGCACGTTATGCGGCAGTCCTGGGTTCGATTCTCAGCTCTGGAATTTTTCGCATAGATGGTAAAAAATAAAATTAATCAGCCTATACACTCCAACTTGCCTAATAACTTGAAAGGTTGATGGAATCACTTTCTAAAAATGTATAATATCCGCGGCGTAATGGAGTTGTCGCGAATTAATTGTTTCATCTGTTCTATCTGTGGTTTGCAGAGGAAGATGATAAATGCCAACGGCTCTAATGCGAGAAATTTCATCTGGGAATCGTCCCAGAGTAGCTCAGTAGTAGAGCACCCGCACGTTATGCGGCAGTCCTGGGTTCGATTCTCAGCTCTGGAATTTTTCGCATAGATGGTAAAAAATAAAATTAATCAGCCTATACACTCCAACTTGCCTAATAACTTGAAAGGTTGATGGAATCACTTTCTAAAAATGTATAATATCCGCGGCGTAATGGAGTTGTCGCGAATTAATTGTTTCATCTGTTCTATCTGTGGTTTGCAGAGGAAGATGATAAATGCCAACGGCTCTAATGCGAGAAATTTCATCTGGGAATCGTCCCAGAGTAGCTCAGTGGTAGAGCACCCGCACGTTATGCGGCAGTCCTGGGTTCGATTCTCAGCTCTGGAATTTTTCGCATAGATGGTAAAAAATAAAATTAATCAGCCTATACACTCCAACTTGCCTAATAACTTGAAAGGTTGATGGAATCACTTTCTAAAAATGTATAATATCCGCGGCGTAATGGAGTTGTCGCGAATTAATTGTTTCATCTGTTCTATCTGTGGTTTGCAGAGGAAGATGATAAATGCCAACGGCTCTAATGCGAGAAATTTCATCTGGGAATCGTCCCAGAGTAGCTCAGTAGTAGAGCACCCGCACGTTATGCGGCAGTCCTGGGTTCGATTCTCAGCTCTGGAATTTTTCGCATAGATGGTAAAAAATAAAATTAATCAGCCTATACACTCCAACTTGCCTAATAACTTGAAAGGTTGATGGAATCACTTTCTAAAAATGTATAATATCCGCGGCGTAATGGAGTTGTCGCGAATTAATTGTTTCATCTGTTCTATCTGTGGTTTGCAGAGGAAGATGATAAATGCCAACGGCTCTAATGCGAGAAATTTCATCTGGGAATCGTCCCAGAGTAGCTCAGTAGTAGAGCACCCGCACGTTATGCGGCAGTCCTGGGTTCGATTCTCAGCTCTGGAATTTTTCGCATAGTTGGTAAAAAAATAAAATTAATCAGCCTATACACTCCAACTTGCCTAATAACTTGAAAGGTTGATGGAATCACTTTCTAAAAATGTATAATATCCGCGGCGTAATGGAGTTGTCGCGAATTAATTGTTTCATCTGTTCTATCTGTGGTTTGCAGAGGAAGATGATAAATGCCAACGGCTCTAATGCGAGAAATTTCATCTGGGAATCGTCCCAGAGTAGCTCAGTGGTAGAGCACCCGCACGTTATGCGGCAGTCCTGGGTTCGATTCTCAGCTCTGGAATTTTTCGCATAGTTGGTAAAAAATAAAATTAATCAGCCTATACACTCCAACTTGCCTAATAACTTGAAAGGTTGATGGAATCACTTTCTAAAAATGTATAATATCCGCGGCGTAATGGAGTTGTCGCGAATTAATTGTTTCATCTGTTCTATCTGTGGTTTGCAGAGGAAGATGATAAATGCCAACGGCTCTAATGCGAGAAATTTCATCTGGGAATCGTCCCAGAGTAGCTCAGTAGTAGAGCACCCGCACGTTATGCGGCAGTCCTGGGTTCGATTCTCAGCTCTGGAATTTTTCGCATAGTTGGTAAAAAAATAAAATTAATCAGCCTATACACTCCAACTTGCCTAATAACTTGAAAGGTTGATGGAATCACTTTCTAAAAATGTATAATATCCGCGGCGTAATGGAGTTGTCGCGAATTAATTGTTTCATCTGTTCTATCTGTGGTTTGCAGAGGAAGATGATAAATGCCAACGGCTCTAATGCGAGAAATTTCATCTGGGAATCGTCCCAGAGTAGCTCAGTAGTAGAGCACCCGCACGTTATGCGGCAGTCCTGGGTTCGATTCTCAGCTCTGGAATTTTTCGCATAGTTGGTAAAAAATAAAATTAATCAGCCTATACACTCCAACTTGCCTAATAACTTGAAAGGTTGATGGAATCACTTTCTAAAAATGTATAATATCCGCGGCGTAATGGAGTTGTCGCGAATTAATTGTTTCATCTGTTCTATCTGTGGTTTGCAGAGGAAGATGATAAATGCCAACGGCTCTAATGCGAGAAATTTCATCTGGAATCGTCCCAGAGTAGCTCAGTGGTAGAGCACCCGCACGTTATGCGGCAGTCCTGGGTTCGATTCTCAGCTCTGGAATTTTTCGCATAGTTGGTAAAAAATAAAATTAATCAGCCTATACACTCCAACTTGCCTAATAACTTGAAAGGTTGATGGAATCACTTTCTAAAAATGTATAATATCCGCGGCGTAATGGAGTTGTCGCGAATTAATTGTTTCATCTGTTCTATCTGTGGTTTGCAGAGGAAGATGATAAATGCCAACGGCTCTAATGCGAGAAATTTCATCTGGGAATCGTCCCAGAGTAGCTCAGTAGTAGAGCACCCGCACGTTATGCGGCAGTCCTGGGTTCGATTCTCAGCTCTGGAATTTTTCGCATAGTTGGTAAAAAATAAAATTAATCAGCCTATACACTCCAACTTGCCTAATAACTTGAAAGGTTGATGGAATGCCTTTTTATGAGGACATCACTGACTGATTCGCAAGTTTAAAGAAAGGAGGATTGATTTGACTTATAAAAAATAAGTAAGTTTTTTTTTTCTTTTCTTCTCAAGTTATCATTACAAAAGAAAAATCTCAGGAAACTTCGAATGAGACACGGATTAACGCAATTTTGAGGATAGGAGCGGCTGGTTGAAATTTATGTCCATTTTATGGAAGTAAAATAGGATCTCTTACATTTTTCATGTAATTTCTTTTTTCTTTTTTTTAAATCCTGGGTGAGGGTTTAATCCTCCAACTTTCGAATTCAGCAACAAAGATTTTCCATTCCTGTCCCGAGGAAGGGGGGGGGTCATATGTTTCCGGCTGCACTAACATTTTTGACCACGGCACGGGCCGCCACTGATCTTCACTCTTTCCACTGCGGGGTTACAATTGCGAAATGGCGAGAGCAAAAATTTGCCTTTTGCGACACGCATGAAGCTCGGGAGCAGAAACACCGGCTTGTTATCCAACTAGGACCAACTACGCAGTATGAGAATACGCTGTCGAAGTGTGACGTCACAGCCGGGTTTTGGGCATCAAAACATTGTGTTCCCATGTTAATTTCCCATAGGGTTTTATAAATTGCTTCATATCTTCAATATTACACAAAAATAAGACATTTCACTCCATTTTTCAACTGCAGTGCAGTGAGTTTTATCCCTTGTATGAATATCAAGTAAATTGAATGACTATAAATATGATTAATTCGTCGATAATAGTTGAAATCGTCTAAGCCTAACGATCTGAGAATGTAAATAAACATTGTACATCCGTAATGTCGGCATGTATTAGTTCTAAACTAGTGTTGTATTTTTGGTGTTTTTCAATGTGATAATGAATAATTAGTTGATCACAAATAATAACTAAATGTGTATGAGTTTTGTTTTATAATTTTTTTATGAATTGATCGAGTATTTTTGAAATGTTTTACAATGTATCATTTTGCATGATTACTACTTACAACCCTGTTTAATTTGTATTGAATATGACTATTGCTTATTATAAGTGAAGAAATTGTTGGATATGTGATGAACTAAATAAATTGTTCCCCTATTTATATATTTATTTCTTAATTATAGGAATGAATTAGTGCTTACATGAATTTCTGCTGCATAATTTGAAGAGCATTAATCTAACAGACCCATTGGAAAAGGCATGAATTAATTTTAATAATTCAGTCTTTTTTGATAGATCTGTTGGACACTAAACTGCACTCTCCACTTACTTAAATGAATAATCGTCTAGAATGTAAGTATTTCGCACTAAAAAAAATATTTATATTGTTTTAATTTTGTTGTGTTTATTTAAAACAAAACAGTTATATTAGTTTGATTAAATTATTTTAATTGTTCCCAGTAGTTGAAATAAGAAATTGCTTTTGATATGAATGAGCAGATGTACAAACATATACATCTATGTATATTATTAAATATATATATTGCACTTTTTAACTGTGTATAGCTTGTTAGTATGCAAATAGCACTTACGACAACATAAAAACATCAAATATCAATTTAAAATTAACATTAAAAACCTCAAAAATTGCAAAGATTCATTAAAAAAAGCACTTACCTTTTTTTTTTAAATTAATCGCTCAGAAATGTCCCTAACACCCACCGACTTATAACGTAACACCAGCATGCTTTCTTTTATTTACTTTTAAATTGACACTGCATTTCTAACAAACACAGACACCGGTCGATAACGTAGAACCAACATGCTTTCTTTTATTTACGTTTATATTGACACTGCATTTCTAACAAACACACACACCGGCTGATAACGTAAAACCAGCAGTGGTGGCGCTAGACTTTCCCCGACGGGGGTCATAACTCCCCGACGAGGGGGCACAAATATACATGTACATATGCTAAGTGGCGTATCCAAGATGGGGCTTTGACCTCCTTCTTTTATGACATTTTTGTCACCAAGTATGATATGGAAATTTGCAACTATTTGCGCCACTTGAAAATATTTTACTTTAGAAAGTGATTTTTTCACGATAAATCATTTTCTAAACTAAAATATCTAGGATCCAGATAAGTTTAGAGGAGATGGAGGACAATATAATGTTTTGTTTTGTGAAATATTTCCAGGAATCGGATCGACATACATTATCGGACAATCAGGCCCCGGATATTTTCAAAAACCACTGCACAATCTTTCCTGGTAGATTATTATTTAAACTGACCCCAATTAACGTATCTCAAAATCCCTTTACATTACACAAATATTTCCCCAAGGCCTCAGCAAGCAAAAAATTTCGGTGGGTGGAGGGGATCTGTAGTGCTAAAATTAAATTAACTGATATCTAGAATCAACGCAAATAAACTGATAATGCATTTACTGAAATTTTGGAGGGGGGGGGGGGTCAAACCCACATGATCCTCCCCCCTGGTAACGGCCTTGCACGTTTCTGTAAAATCTCGAAAGCTACTTTTAAGAGTTCTTCAGGTTAACGCTTAAAATATTTCATATGAATGAAATTCTTTGAAAAAAGTTCAGCGAAGAAAGTTCTACGCATTTTTTTCCCCCCCGCAGAAAAAAATATCAGAAACAAAAGTTTTTTGTGCAAGAATATTGCTGTAAATTCACTGAAAATTTATTTTATAAATTAAGCATGACTAAATTTGCACGCTTTTACACAAATTGCAGTTATTTTTATAAAATTAAGAGATATATGTAAATTTAATTACAGTTTAACTTCGATATCTCGAACATCAAAATTCTTGATATCTCATTAAATGCGTTTTCCCTTACAAATTGAATCCCACCCCACCAGTGGCATTGCGCTAGCGCTTTGAACTGGGAGACGGAAGGTGCCTGGTTCGGCACTAGGTCGCGTCCGCCGACCTAACCGTTCAGTGTTTTCCGTGTTTTTTTTCCGAAACTTTGCATAAATACGGGTTAGGACCTCTTAGAAAGTCCCCCACGGAGGGCAAACCCACCACCGGCCAAGATCCCTAGCGTAGATAATTGGCCGTAATCTACATTTCCATTTACAAACTGATTCCCTTTAATTTCAACTCGTTATCTCAAAAAGTCTAGTGTTTCTGGCCAACATGTTTTACTGTAAAAATATTAATCGAATTGTTAATTTATGTAATATTAATATTTTAAATCACAATAAAGTGAGAAATATGCAACTGAAATGTTTATAGGTAGAACCACTTTACAACAAAAATTTTCTTTTGAGAAAAATGATTTTGAAGGCGCGCAGTAAAGTGGCATACCGAAACTTTAACGCTTGTTTCTACAGCTTTAAAATGATTCTACTTCAATAATAATTCATGTGGTGATAGTACTTATTGAAAGCTAAAAGATGGCACCGTATCTCAATTTCGAAAAGAATTGTTGTGAAGTGTACCCCTGGGAGCTTCAGTTAATTATAATAATAATAATAAATTATAAAAATCTCCGAAAGAGAACGTAAATATATGCGCTATTAAATTTTTTTATAAAGTCAAGCACTCATGAAGAAAATTAACCATTTTCTTTTAAAATGTAAAATAAAATAAAATAAAAAATATCGTCAGAAAAATATAATCGGACAGCTTATAATTTGCCAAGACACACCAAAAAATAATTATTTTTAGCGAAACTAACCTTGATAAAAATTTACTTTTTTGTAATACTCCAAGATAGTTTTGAACGAGGTTTCCACAAACGTGATGAATAATTTTATAAAGCAAGCTCATTTACTAATAATTCATAGTGAAAGTATCATTTTTAAAATTTCAACATTAACGAAAAAGAGTTTAATTAATAAGACGAATAACAAACATAATATTAATCTGTTTAAAAGTTTTAGAGTTGAATTCTGATACATATAATTCTGTAACTCAAAAATCAGTTTAGAACACATGCTATTAGTTTATTTTAAGTTTATATTAATGCTGGTGCCATCCATGGATTCAACAGCGATTTGTATAAAGATTCAAAATAAGGGAAGTTGCGGTGGCTTACGATACGCCACTGTATATAACATACAAATCTACATGGAAATATAAAACTTTTATTGTATTTATTTTATTTACTTATTTTACAGGATAAAAGGGAAAATTTTGGAAGACGATATAGACGCTGTATACCATAATTTTTATTTACTTTGCAGTAAAATAACTGAATTAAAATTCACAATAGTTATTTTTTCCACAACGATATAAAAATTAAATTGTCAGTCAAGATTAATCAGTTTCCTTTAACTTATATTCCGTTTTTAGATCTATCCACAGCCATCTTCATACTGGACTGGAGAGGGCTTTGGTCTATCAGAGGAGCTGGTTATTATTATTATTATTTAATTTTTTAAAATTAACTTTTCTTTTTTTACCACAAGCAAAATGTAATAATTCCCTTGCAGCTGTTAATCTTCTTGGTGTGCATAGACTATGAACTCTTAGCTAAAAGAGGGCCGGGTTAATCCAGTTAGGATTTCTCTATATAGTGGCAAATTCTCCTCCTCGTTGTATATGTATAACAGTATGATTACCAAATAAACAAACTATGTATTTGACTAATTCTTAAATTACCAACATAACATAAAAGTTAAAAAACAAATACTTACTGCTAAATTTTTTATAAAATGAAAGATTAAATCGTGCATATTGTGTTCGATTGGAATCTATATTTTTATTTTTTTTTTTTTTTTTTTATAAATAAAAATTATATTTAGAAATTCTATTCGAATGATGCCATCTAAGAAACAGAAAAGTACTATTTTTTTTTAATTAACGGAAGAAGTTAAAAGTTAAATATCTAATTAACCACTTAGTTATAAAAAAATATCTCTCTTACCTTTCTCACACGTTATAAGAGTTCAAGTAAGGGATCACTGTGATACATTTTAAAGACATAGAATGCATAACACGACTTACTTATAAACGGTAAGGAGAAGGGGAGAGAATACGACCAGATTTAAAAAGTGATTCAAATTAAAATGGAATAATTGTTTAGTTACTAGCTGTTTTAAATATCTCATGGTTTTATACATATTGTGAATCGCCAGAGATGAATAACTGAAAGATAGGGAACGATCCGATAGTATACGGCAACCGATAGTATCGCGCGCAGATACCTCCAATTTTTTTAGGTATCGGTAGCGGTTCTTTCGATTCTAAAAGAATCGGGAGAAGTATCGGTTTACTGTTCTTTCAATCCATTTGTCACGCATACTTTTTCAAGCCGATACTTCGCTTTTCAAGAAGGAAAATCACGCAGGCGCACATACCATTCGAGAATCTTTATTTTGGTAATGAGATGAGAGGCGTCGTTTCATTGGACACATTTGTTTGCACGAGTCCTTTCGAACTGTGTTTTTTTTTTTAAATTCTAACCATGGCTAAATGGATGTCGTATCACCAAGTGTGGTCGAAAATTGTGGGTACGAAGCAACTCGATAGCTGACAGTGTTTAACAGGACAATCGTCTATTCGTCTAAATTATTTGTGAATTGGTGCCCTAACACTATTACGCACTCTGCAAGGATTGCTCAAAAAAACAAAATGTTCGAGTGGTAGCTATATAATTTTACTTCAGTTTTTAGTAAACGTTTTATTTTCTTCACTGTGTGACTCTAAAAAGAGTTCATTCATATCTATATTATATACACAACACAATTGAATCTCCCTATAACGGAAACTCGTCTCGGTTCCAGTAAATAAAATTCGCTAACAGAGAAATTTCGTTGTACAAAGATTAGAGATTTTTGACAGTTATTTCAACAAATATTTACAAAACTTTTTAGTTAGATTCGATGCTTAAAAGTAATTAAAAATTGTGATTTGCTGATAGTTAAAAAAAAATTTGGTATTTATTATAAATAGTTACACTTTACGGTTTCTTACTTTTCATTGTTAAATGAAATGTTCAAAAAGTAAAGACAATTCCACTCGAATTTTAGAGAATAAAATATGTAATGCACTTACGTTACATTTTTACTTTAAAATTCCGTGATTTTACATTGTTTAGCCATTCTGTGATTTTATAATTTTCATAAAAATATTCACATCTTAAAAATCCTCTCCGCTTGAAACTTAGACGTGAGACACAATCTCTTCCGTTCTGGAAACCTATTTAATTGGTTTTATGAAAGGTATGAAGCATTAAAGTTTGATGGGGTTTTGGTCAGGAAACGGACGGGCCTTAATTAATATATGGGCAAATCGGGACTTTGACCAGGAACCTCCAAATTTTTTAACTGGTTTTCAGAAATATTCTTTTTTATATCAAAATTTCTATGAAAAATATAACAAATCTCCTAGATTGTGGAGCCCCCCAAAATCTATCAATGCCCTGGTGCCCCCTGGTGGTCGTAATCGGGGGCTGGTGAAGTTTCCTTACCATCTATCGGAGTCAGTCTTCACATTCCTGGCCTCCATTTTTATCATCTCTTACTCCTCCGACTAAGTGGTCTGTTTTTCAAAAAAATTAAAATTTTCTTCAAAAGTCTATCTTAAAAAAAAAAAAAAAAAAAAAAGAAAAATCCAAAGTTACATCTGAAAAGTATTCGCCTATGGGAGATAAGCTCTTCGGTATAGGGAGAAATTCGTGATAAGCGAGACTTTCATTATAGGGATATTCCATTGTATATAATAAGGTATTCATGATAACCGTTGGAGAAAGTCTAAGCTCATTGATATCGATTTCACGCATAAGAGGACATGCTTTAAATTTTTATTAAAAAGATTGGGCGGCAAGGACCTTCAGCTTCGGCTTGGGTATGGTATAGATAGCAAAAATTAATGGTCCTTGGACGTCGTTTGATATTTCAGAGGATTGACGAACCTTTTAAAGTGTGTTGAGCAGGTATGGGCCAACCGTTTGACAAAAGGTTGTGGGCCAAACTTTAGGATGTTTCGCACGAAAGTCGCGGGGACCAAACTTGACGGATTTTAGGGGAAGTGGCCGGGCCTGTATAATTGGGTTTTATATAAGGAAATTGGAATGGTTATACGGAGTTTTTAATGTTCTGCGGGCCACATCTCGGCCCGAGGGCCGGAAGGTAGCCCAGATGTGTGTTAAAGTGTAATATTTCAGCACTTCGAAATACGTTTGAGGGAATTTGTCTGTATCTGGAGTTCTAGCAGACTAAATAGAAACATTTTAATATTCTACAGCCGGGAATATGTGAAACTCGAAAGTAGCATTCTGCTATCGGATGTGAATCGTATGTCTGAGCATGCCAACGGGTATAAGGTTTGAACCGAATGACGTTAGTCGGGATATACCCCCTACCACCCATGGTGCCTCCTTCTGCAAACGTAAAAAAAGGCGCCCCCTTTTGGGTGTGCTCTAGATCTCAGTGGTTCTCTAAACTATTGGGGGCCGCGACCCATCGTTGGGTCACGGAGCAATTTCGGTGGTCGAAGAGGGGGGGAAAAATTAAACATTAGTATTTCTATATACATAGTAAACAGAGGCGTAGCCAGAAATTGTTTCATGGGGGGGGGGGGGGGGTTACGACATATCTTCAACTCCATTTATGTGTATACACGTGTGGATAATGTAGTGAAGAATCATACATTTGGTATGGCAAAAAAATTCTCATGGGCGGCGAGGTTATGACCCCACCTAACCCCCCCCCCTTGGCTACTCCCCTGATAGTAAACTATCCGAATTTATATAGACCTATATTGGTTACCGAATGATGGAAGGTAGTGGGTCACGAAAAAAAAACTCTACTTGAAGATTTTTTGAAGAGCAAGGGACAAAATAAGTTAGAGAAACCACCTACTCTAAGATCAAGATGTTTCCAGTGTTAGTTCAAAAATGGCCCCCAGACTTGCTTTGCACTATCCGTGCTCCACGCCGGACTCCTGCTCAGAGCTTAGAACTAAATACAGATATAAAATTCGTTTCATATCAAGTCACAGAAAAAACATGTTAAAAATGCTTCACTAAAAACAAAAACACATGAAGATCAATTTCATTAAATATGAATACTTTAAGTGCGCAACATATTTTAAGACTTTGAAAATTGAATTTAGTTTATCATTTTGGATTTTTTCTTTAACCTTCATTTCATCTCGTCATTTTTAAGCATCTTTTTATTTATGGACCCTCCAAGGCCGTAGAGCATGAAAACGAGCAAAAACTATTTTTCTTTCATATTCTGTAAGCTGTTTCAATGACAAAATTAATGATTTACTAAAAAATATTAAAACGAAACCTATTTGTAAAAAAATTTATTCCTTTTGTGTGTGTCGCAAAGAAGTTAACTTTGTGACAGTTGACTTGAAAAAACTGGTCGGACTCCCGTTGAAACTTTAATTTAGGTTGGTCCCCAGAGAGTTAAATTGGATTTCATATTTAAAAACAATACACACTATCAAAAGTACGGAATTATTTTTTCAAACACATTTAGATGATTTTATTTACCTATCAGAATTAATGAGAGAACGTAGGATTTGTGTATCATTCTGTTATGAGAAGTGTACTAGTTAACAACTATCTAATAATAATAATTATTTTATATAGTTTCATTTAAAAAGTTGAAGGCTGTATTAGTAATAATTTAGTAATAACTAATTATTATTTAGTTTATTTTCAAATTTTGGGCGTAAAAAAAACATATATCTTGTGGAATAGTATTTGGTTTATATATAACGGAAAACACAGGAATAAACTCGCGGTGTAACCATGTTTCTTCGTACGTGATCAAATACAGGGATCAATCCGAATTAATTGTGACTCAACCCTGTCCGGAGAATCAAAATATTCGGGATCTTAAAAAAGAACTTAACATAGATGATATGAGTTCATGAATTAAAAAGAAATCTTGCTAAAAACCATTTACATTAATTCACTCCTGGGTTAAAATAATTGGAGCAGATTAAATAGAACCATTAATTAATAGCGCGAACTTATTATGTAGTATTTTAAGGGAACAAATTTACATACGTATTTATCATGAATACAATATCTAAATACATATGACACTTTACATAATAGTGGTACAGTTTATACATTATCACAATTTAATTGCAGTTTCAGTAATCTAAAAAATGATTTTCATATGTGATGGCCCCTACCTCCGCTTATCCGCGCCATCTAGGCTCACTCACGCCCCGACAATTTTAGTTACGACTCCCTAATCTTCTTATCTTCCCTCCCATCATCACCTACCACCGCCCTCCCTCCAAGTTGAATAAATTATCATGTGTTTACTTTTGTACAGCACAAAATCGAGGCATGAACGAAAAAACAAAAGACGCAATATAGTAAGAGCAAGCAAGTAATCTCTTCTAAGGTCTAAATATGGAAACCTTTTATCTGCTCATGAGTAACAATTAGGCACAACAAAATAGAGGTTGTAGAAAAATTTGATTTTAAATATTTGCACCAGTCGGCACTGGACTATGGATTCTCTTCGTAATATATCCACACAGGAGTTTGTGATCTGTCCAAGCCTAAATGAGGAGCATTCTACCTATGGGGGGACGGGGGCTCGGGCAGGCAGGTACTTTTCTAAGGGGTCCTAACGACACATTCCACGTAACAATCTGGGAGAAAATCCGCCCATAACTCCTAGACCACTAGATCGACAGACAGAGCCGAGGAGGAAAGAATTCCGAACCTCATCACCTAAGACGTTTCCCAGTGCACTGCTTTGTATTATTCGGCCAGTCCTTGGCCTGATAGAATAGAAAAGAAAGACTAGGAACTACTGTAAATTCCACACTTCAATGTGTTCCCCTGCTGTTTTCTTTTTAAATGCTTCCTAACTTGGGACTCAACATGTCATCATGCTGTTATTCAATTTAACGAGAACTACCCACTCGGTACAAAAACTGCCCCAGAATACAGAATGTAGGCTTAAATGACGTTAAATTATATAAAGTATTCGGGTATCGGTTAAAGTAGTCGGTATACGGCCGATACCATAATCTTAAAAGTATCTCGTATCGGCTATTTCTGAAAATAAATTTATAGGTAAAGTATCGGTATCGTGTCATCGGCGCGAAAATGTAGGTATCGGTCGATCCCTACTGTAAGATAATTTTTATAAATATTTTGTCAATGGTCAAATTTTTACACAATTAAATTTATACATTTTTAAAAAGTTCCAATCGTAGTAAACAAAATCTCCGAAATGTCTTATCGCCTCGATCGTCGATTTAAAAATCCCCTTTCAAAAAATATCAATTAGGACTTATAAACTTTTGTAGCTCTAGGAATTAAAAGTAATACAATGGGAAATTTTATTTTACATTTATGGGACACAAAAACTTTTAGACTCGTGAATTAAAATTACAGTTAATTTACATACAATTACATTTAAAATCTGGGTATAAATTTTAAATTTGGCATTCATGCAATTTGAAAGTTTATAAAGACGAGACCTTTCGTCCGCACTCCAATTACTAAATCGTATGTTGATAAATATACTCAAACCAATTCGAAATTGCAACGAAAGAATATATTTCTAAAATGTATATCCTGTCCCTGTAAATTTAGCGGGACATGACAATATAATGGGGTGGACAACATGTTACGTATCACTGCGTTTAAAAAGCTAAGAGCAGCATTTTAAAAGTACTCATTTAGTGTTTGTTAAATAGACCCAATTAGAGTAAAATTTTAGAATTAAAATTCATAGAGTACTCAGACAGTTAATATATATTAAAATACAATAATGTTGGTAAAAACATTTCATAGAATCAGAATGTGAGGTCAAAAAAAGTCCACTTCTACTACAAGGCTTCATAGTCCAAAATAGTTATGACTCTGCAGCTATGATTTAAAAGTGCACTCATGACCCGCAGACTATGATGAAAGTGCACTTCCAAACCCATTCCGAGCATCCATGTCCCTAAGGACGATTTAATGATATTATAAGTAATCATTAAAATCCTTGTTAATAAATAAACATGTAAAGTAGTAGTTTAAAATTTCTGAGACAGAACCAAGTGACTCAGTTTTTGAAATATGTGCCTTATTTTTAAAATTTATTTTTATTTTTAATTTAACGCAGAAAGTGTTCATTCAAAATTTGTGCTTCAAACTAGTTTTCATATCTTTTTTATAAGGGGGGGCGGGGTGGGGAAGGCAAGTGTTGGTTTTAGGAGCGAGGGCACAGGGTGGTGCGAATTCACCTCGAGAGGAAAATATTTACACCTAGTAAAAAATACGCTTCAAATAAAATTGCATGTACATGCAATTCTGAATTGGTATTCAAAGCTGTTGCACCCTCCTGAAAACAATATTTCTGGATCGCCTTGGGCATAGTATTATTTCTGTACAAATACATGACAATAAAGACAAGTGCTTAGAAGATATAATGAATGCTTTAGAGGCATATAAACTGACCATATTTTAAATAATAATATTAAAGCTTTTAAACAAATTTAAAATATAATGATATGAATTGTAATTTACACGATAACTCACTTGAAGTTTGAGGATCTGATGAACCTCTGAAGGGTTTTCTTTCTCTAATTCCGTAGATAAACATACATTCGAAGAGCAAGAAGAAAGATCCCATCGGATTCTTCTCTTAATTCTAATTTTGGTAATTGAACAGGCCCCAGTCGATTATTGTGTTATGAAGATCTCGAATTGCTTAGTTATCCTATGTTTTTTTTTTTTTTTTTTTTTTTTTTTTCTTTACATAATCATTATCACAAATCATCACGACATAAAGCACACTGTAACTTTATATCTAGTGCTTTTGCACCACCGATGGTTTTTTCTTAGGAAATATAAAGCCAAGAAGTGAAAATTAAACTTTTATACACCTTCACAATGATAGGCTATGCTGCCGTAACAAAGACAAAAGAAAATGCCCAGACTATTCTCAATCTCTGTCCTAAGGGGCCACATTCATGTACCAAACCGATGCGTACGACTCGTCGTGAAAAGCTATCAGTCGGTGGGGGGATTTTCGTCACCGGAGCAGGGGATATTTAGCCAAAAATCTCAATTTGTGGCTATAAGGGGATATGTTTTTGGGTCAAGGGGTCAGATGCAGGATGTTTGTCTCGCATTTTGCGTTCGTACCAGTCGGACACTTCACAAGGCACCCGCTCTAAAAGGTTGCTAGTGTAGCCAGATATAGCAATTCAGCGACCGTAGTGGCGATTTTTTTTTTTTTTTAACGTGGCCTATTTTGTCTCGATAGTTGTACTAAATAATTTGATCAAAATTAATTTTAAATCAAAGGCAAATCCGCTTGTAGGGCGGGGGAGGCACCCCCTCGGAAAAAATGTCCTGGATGTGCACTCTTCATTAAATGTATGGACGCCAGTATTAGTACTTTTGGTAAAAAGCGCGAGACCCCCACTTCACCTTGGTCTTTTCATTTCTGGATAAATTACTAGAGTTCATTTATGTTGTAAAAAATATTCACTCACACGACGGACGTTAACGAGAGGGTTCTTTGAGTTCTCTACCCCACCTTTCTATGGGTACCACTATTAAATGTACCCTCACACAAAATACATGCATACAGATAATTTTAAAGAAAATTGCTTGGACAATATAAATCTTAAGTTTTAAAATTCATATAAATGGAGTAATTATGTATAACTTAGTTTCACACTGGATAAAAATATAAAAAATAAAACATTAGAATCTTTGTTTCTTGGATATGTCCTTACAGAAACATTTACGATTCGGTGGCTAAAGGTGCAATTATATATTAATATATTTATTCTATTTATTTAAGAGTGATACTATGTCTTTTTCATTCTCACTGTGTGGTTTTATTATCTTATTTTTTTAAAGTTTATAAAATAATGTTAACTTAAAAGACAGACTTTCAAATTATATGCAGCAAGCAGTTAACATTTATTGCCCTATAGTAAATGTTAATAATCGGTAAATGTAGAATAAACAAAACTAATCGGAAAAACAAATTCGTAAACGTGAATATTCTTATAAAATAAATTAAATGGGAAGTGACTGAAAGTTTTCTCTTCAGGATTTTGTATGCAATAAAAATAAATTTTTTCTAATGCTGTACACTGCTATGTCATACAAATGTTAAAATGTTAAGTTAAAATGATGCCATAATTTTACTATGTATCTGTATATAATATGACATTTACAAAAGAAAAAAACAAAAAAAAAAAGTCCTTTCCGCATTACCGAACAGTTTGAGTATGAAATGTTTAGCGTTCTTAATTTTTTCATTTATCTTTTATATGAAAGTGCCACAGTTTTACCAGCTCTCCAATTTGGAGAAATAGAGATCCACACATGTCACAAATAATATTCAAGAGTTTTGAGATGATCTACCTAGTGAGGATCATCCAAAAAAAATTAGATCAAATAAAGAACTTACATAGTGACTTCAAATTTACTGGATCCGGCCTGTTGAAATGTATACAGTGTATTTTCCTTCCCCCACTCCCCTAATTTAGCTTTGCTATTCTAGCACTTAATATTCGGCCAATCTCCCTTTAGATTAAAAAAAGAGTATGGTAAATTTAGATTAAGTGAAGTCTTAGATTTTTAAGAAAGATAAAGCTAAAGTCAGAGTTTTGCAGATATATCCAAATATTAATTTTTGTTTGCTTTTCGTAAATTGTTCACTCCGTGTGCATAATCACAAGTTTGAGCGGTTTTTTATCTTTTTTAGGTTTTTTTTTTTTTTTTTCTAGATGGACAACTTCTCACCTCCTCCATAATGTATTCACATGGGAAGAAACCTTTTTCTTTTGTGTCTTTGACCTTATCACACTGAACTATCGAAAGATACTTGTACCCTTGGTGAAAATTCAATTAGTACGTTCCAGGCGGCAAGTTTCCTCAAAAGAATGAACCGAACCTTCTTATCTGTAGGCTCTGGGACCGCCAGATTGAGACCCATAAATAGTCTCCTATTCTCTGTTCTATACTCAAAAAAATTTTCACTGTAACATTATTTATGTTTTTTTTTTTAACTTTTCTAAGTAGTCTGTAGGTAAACTAATTTTTTCTCTGAAGCTAATGAAGCTTTACCGAAATCTGATCCTTACTTTTTTAAAACAATATTATCATTTTACAACCAAAAAATGGAAGAAAAGCAATTGAAATCCTTATAGACATTAGTAGAATAAGTAAAAGGGAGAAAAAAATAAGATAGGTATTTAATTTTGGAGATTTCATCTAAAAGAAGTTCAATTCAATACAAAAGTAATAATTTTTTCAGTTTCTTACCTTCATATGCTACCTGTGAAGGACAGCGTAAATTGCATCACACGTTTCTGGAATTATTTTTCCGAGGAGCTTGAGGTGATATAAAAGTTTGAGAACTTTAAGTCCTCATCAACATCCGTCCTCGAAGCCAAAAATATCTTAGTGTGGCTGAAAGTCGTTTCAATGAGGAGAAAATGCTTTTCTCATCAAGGGTGTTGCTCCATTTAATAATGGGGCAGCTAACAAGTTTCAAGAGCTCCATATATGTCTCTTCCTCGTCCATTCTCAGATGATTGTGAAAATCTTCTGGCTCGACAATCGTTAAATTTTTCTAATAATTTTTAGATGGGTACTAAAATTCTCTCTCTTTTCTTTTCAGCCACTTTTTTTTCCCAAAATTATTTTTCTAGCTTTTCGCCTTATTTCTACGCTATTATTTTCAGAAAGCACAGATGCACAACTAACGCAATTCCGCTGTATCCTATCGCCATTTCCGTGCCAATGCTGAATGCCAAACTGTGAAATGTTTTGATTCGTAGTGGGCAAATGGATGAAAGCGCGGAAAGTCAGTTATTTATTGCATATCCCGAGTCAGAAAAAAACACCCACCCCGGGCATATAAAAATTCGCCCTGTAACTAATTGTGTGACACACGAATTGGTACGTGAATGGCGGCTTTTAAGTCACATGGCACAATGCACAATAACAAGTGTTGGAAAAGTCACGATGTATCTATGGGTTTGCGAAGAAAAAAATAAAAATTAGCATGGGATGGTTCGGACGAACCATTTCTATTCCTCATCATTCTGACAACTGAGGAGCCAATCAAAGTACAAACAAACCATATCTTCTGGAAAAAAGAACATCCCCCCTTTTGTTTTGAAGCCCTACTTCTCCTTCCATCGAAATTATTTTAATCTACCCGTACTGGGGCTTAAATTAATCGGTCACTTGTCTCCCCCATCCCGACCCACACTACACCCATAATGAGTACTTTCCTACGGTGTCGGCGACAAAAGAGCACAATCGTTTAAGGCAATTAAAAGAGCACTGGAATAGAAGTGGGCGCACATGTGGTCTCATAAATTCTGTCGTTTGAAGAATAGACGTGGGCACTTTTGTTACCTTAAGATTGAATGTCGTTGCTGCCAAACCACTTAAATTGCCTCCTGAGAGTTGGGCATTACTGATTTTTCAAGTATACACTATTCGAATTTGAAGTCTCCCCCGCCGTCGTCAACACATCAGCCAGTATTGGAAGATGCAGAAGTGGCTGTTTCTCCGACATGAAAAATGGATCGCAGCAGATAAGAGATGAAATGTAAAACGGAAAGTACTCTTTTAGCCATATATTCTAGAAGTTCTGAGGAATTATTCCCCCCCCCCCTTCCCAGAAATGTAAACATATCCGCCTTCAAATCTCACAATACTCAATCGCCTTTCATGTGTATTTAGAAAATTACAAAATTAAATTTTTTAAATCGCAAAACAAAATTAAAACTCAGCTAAAATTAGGTTTTTCTTTTGAAAATTCCCCACGAAATTTAAAACAAATAGCCCCCGATGGGGGGTCACAAAGTTTCCCCGCGGGGGGGC
>JAWZYV010014331.1:0-114887 GCA_038373885.1 Cheiracanthium punctorium
GATCAGACAGTTTAGCTAAAAGAGGAAAAACTATGAAATCCCCCCCCCCCACAAGAAATTGACCATTCCATCGTTGATAAAATTTATATTACCGCAAAACTGCATCCAACAAAGACGGTTGACGTAACTAGTTCTGCACAGGTATATTTCTCATTTCATTTGATATTGCATGAGTACGTGTTATAATCTGCAGTAATCTATTGAGAACAAATTTCAACTTTGTCCTATCTCTTCCGCAAGTAAGAGAGGGATTTTTCTTACTATTTTAATTTGCCTATATAACTAAGACTTTAATCATTACTCTCAAATTTATATTTTAAAAATATGTTAAAATGTTACACGATGTTATTTTGAAACTTTTAAGGGGACATGACACCAAACTTAACGAAACTTAAGGGACATGACATTTAAATGCCGGAAATCGATGAAAACATTGATGTTTGAATTTTTTGCTTAAAATATAGTTTTAAAATATGTTAAAATGCTACACAATGTTATTTTGAAACTTTTAAGGGGACTTGGCACTTTTCAAATGCTGGAAATCGTTAAATGCATTGATTTTTCAATTTTTTGCTTAAAATGTAGTTTGGCATATCTACTATAACTGAGCGAAATTTTTAAACAATCTAATCAAAATAAATGTATTAAAAAGGCTTTTAAGCGTTTCAACTGCATTGGTGACCTTTTAAATGCGACTCCTTTAAATTATATTTTCTCAGTTCTAAATTTTTAACATTATCGCACTATTTAAAGTGTAAAACTTCAAGGTATATTCAAAAATGGACTTGAATTTTTTTTCGTGTGTTCAACATGATTTGCTCAATAGAATTAGAGATGTATTTTATTATACTTCAGATGATTAAATGTCAAAAATAAAAAAGTAACAGCAATCATGCTTTTTCTACGTTTTGAAAGTAAATTTAATCATTTTTTCTCTATCAAAAAAATTAATCAATGGCAAAACACGTCTCTAAAGTAGTAATGCATACTAATTGCCATATAAAATTTTGATAAAGAAAGAATCAGTAAGTAAAGGAGAGAGAGAAGGAATTCAAAAATTCTTGATGTTTTAAATAAAATTTGAATTTTAAAACTTCTATTAAATTAATGTTTGTTTTTCCAGTGAATTTTTAAAATTTAATAATAATCTTAAATGGAATGCTAATCAGATGAGTAAGAATCCTTAAATTAAGAAAATTTCGTCAAAGGTCTGGAGTCCCCTTAAAGCTGTACAAGTAGAAAATAATTCGTAAGAAATAATTTTGTTATTTATAAGTGTCCCATTCTTCCTTCCCTCTCCTACTTTTAACAATGACTGCCTATAGACCTTAATTTGTCGAAAAAGTCTTGGGTGACCTTGCAAATGAACTATTCTTACTACTTACATTTATTTCAATAGAGTAAATAGATTAATCCATAGCTATAGCATATACAGGGTGCCCCATAATGATTGAAACAAACTTTAAGGAGAGTGTCACCAGTAACATTCGGAAAATAGCATAAGAATATCTCTGTCAACGACTGATAAAAGAAACTCATTTAAGCTAATAAACTGATACGGTTGGATTAAACTGACAAATAAAAAGTTCTTTTTTGCCCGCATAATATTTATTTACATAATTTGGAACTTATTTACAAAACTATTTACAAATGAAACCACATTCTAAACTCGCTTCAAATCTATATGATTAAAACATAACACTATGAGCTGTTCTATTTTTCTAACATTTTTTCCCGCCACCGTTGCCACTCGCTTAAAGAAGAATATATTAAATAAATCCAGCGTAGTCTGGAAACACGGAGTCGGCTTCTTGAATGGCAACCTGGCTCAACAGAGAGGTAGGTTCTACAATAAGGAACCAGAATCAGTCAAAAGCGCCTTTTTCATTTGCCTGTTTATAATTACGTCGAAAAAATGTTAAATGGTTCATGTAATCTCTTAACCGAGTTTCATAAACAATGGACTTCAAAAAATATCTCCAATAAAAAGAAATAGAATTTTTAAACTATTGTACTCACTTGTTTTCTGTTAAAGACGTATTCAGTTTTGACAATGGTTGTAAAGTAGCTATCATTATTATTTCAGCACTTCTTGCAAAGTGAAGATGGTGTTTCTGACCGTATATTGTTGTGTGATTCTAAATCCTGATAATATTGCCCTACCCCCCTTTAAAGTTTATATCAATCATCATGACATATCCTGTATAAATATCGCAGTGTATACCAGGTAGCTGGAGCACGGATGGACAAATAAGTCAACACTATTCAGCTTTGCTGGCAAAAGAAGTTTGTGGTCTTAAAAAGAAACCTGCTATTTACTGTTGACAACATGACATCCATAAACGTGGAGCACTCGGCTCCTAAAGATGTAAAGTTTCGCCATGCATAGTTTAATCCCTTGCGTGCCAGGGACGTACGTGCGTACGCTTTTATAACGTCGCACATAAATAACATGGACGTACTTGCGTGCGTTAGTGATATTGTCGCCTAGACCGCGTTTTTTTTCATATCTCGATATTTTTAGCCTTCATTTTCACTCGCTAGATGGCATTAGTAGTCATTGAGTTAAACGCAACTTAATAATCTGGTATTACGGTCTCTTTATAGATAAATTGGCCTGGTGAGCAAGGCGTTAATAGTCTATTGTTTGGAAAATGCAACAAGAGAACTTTTTTTTCCCCCGTCAGGAATTCTTTTTGAAATTTTTACCTTGAAGACTTCGATCGATCGAACTAGCACTATTATTGAATTCACTTTAGTAAAGAAAAAAGGAATATAATGTGCCGATTTTTGTTTCCTGTGATCATTACGAATATTGCTTGTAAGTCTGACGAGAAAGTTCAGGAAATAAAAATTCATTTGTATGAAAACAAACGTGATGATTTTGTAGTTGTTTTCTTTTTTTCAATTCCTATTATTAGGTCACACTCTCGCTATATATGTATCTTGTGCAAATTTTCAATCGTTAATAAAATACTTTCTTATTCATACGCTCAAATTCAAATACATTTTTTTAAAACTTGTAGTGGATTACACTCGATGTTAATACAGTTTTGGTCCCAATCAACTGGATAATTTATCTACAGGACCGCCCAAAAGATTCGAAATACATTACGCTCTATGGGTCGAAATTCATTAAACTCGCATATCTCAAAAACTATTACACGTAGAATGTTGAAACTTTATATTCAAAATTTTTGTAACACCTAGTGGTGCACCCACCATTTCGGACCCATTCGACTGGATAGTTTACCTACAGGGCCGCCCAAAAGATTTTCAATACATTACTCTCTACGGGCAGAAATTCATTAAAGCGTATTTTAGAGGTAATAGGCTAGTTCAAACGACTCAGAAGTGATATATGCTGGAACTGGGCGAGTTTTACCAAAATTTGGCGCCAAAAATTATTTCGCATAACTCTAAAGCTTTTAACCGTAGAATATTAAAATTTTATATTTAGAACTATTGTAACATCTAATAGTGCATCTCTTTTTTTTTTCCCAATTCCTAGTATTAGTTCACACTCTCTCTATATATATTTATATATCTCATTCAAATTTTCAACCATTAATAAAATACTTTTTATTTATCCACTCAAATTCAAATAATTTTTTCAAATGTTAATTCATTAATTAAATGTAATTAATTAAATTTAATAAAACTAAGTAAAAACTTTTCTTTGTTGACCTAAGTAGGAATGACTAATTTTTTTTTTATATATATATTACTCGTTCTTTTAAGAAAAAGTCCAAGTTCCACTGATCAGAGGAAAGTGCATTTCGAAGTCTCGTGGCCCCATGCTGTCATAATCTGTAGGGGCTCTAATTATAACTAGATTTCTACTCCACGTAGAATAAAAATGCAAGTATTTTTTTGAATATTGCAGAATGAGATTTTTTTTTGATACAGAAAAATAATTAAAAAATGTGATTTCTACCAAAAAAGGATGTAGCGATTTTTTCCAACTAAATTTCGATACTTTGGCCAAAGAACATTTGGTGTCACAAAACTTGATGTGGCGTGAAAATAACTTTATATTTTTCCCCTTTTCGAAAAACACGTAGAAAAAATTTTACTTACTAGAAATCTCATTTCGAGGAGAGTCACTGTAACTTCAACTGTAGCTTCCGAGGTCCGTTGTCGAAGGAACAAATAATTCCAATCCCACAAACACCCTGTATATATAGGTAGGCAGGCAAACTTATTTTCAGTGGCCCTTCCAATATGACACACTGCACCTTACGCATGAGCAAACAAAAATATTTTGGTTCCTATCTTTTTCCCGACGAATTTTCCAGAATAAAACCTGTATTTGAAAAGCGTGCCATTTTTTTTTGTGGAGAATACTTTACAAGCATCCGAGAAAGGATGTATGTTCATTTGGCTTATATCAATTAAGGATGAACAAACAAAGCACAGTGAATCACCTTGTAGGAGGATTGTGAAGAGAGAGGTCGATCCTCCTCTGAGATGTTTAACGGTCGGCAATTAAGGACTTGTTTTTCTACAAGCAGGTGTCTGTGCGTCTTCCCTTTTAATTTTTCCGTGTGTTTGTCGTAAAGAGCATGCTGCATAACAAAATGAGTGCGGGACTGTTTTTTGTTTGCAGAAGAATGTTATCGAAGTTTTTGATAGGTTCGTTGTCGAATGAAATGCAACGTGCGCACGATTTCTAAAATCGTCAAAAATAAAAGTAAAAGTAAAAGAAATAAAAATGAGTAAATAAAATAAAAATAATGAGTAAATAAAATAAAAATGAGTAAATAAAATAAAAAAGGATGTAGCAATTTTTCCTACTAAATTTCGATACGTTGGCTAAAGAACATTTGGTTTACAAAACTTGATGTGGCGTGAAAACAACTTTATATTTTTCCCCTTTTTGAAAAACTCCCAGGAATTAAAAACACTCAGAAAGAATTTTACTTACTAGAAATCTCATTTCGAGGAGAGTCACTGTAACTTCAACTGTAGCTTCCAAGGTCCGTTGTCGAAGGAACAAATAATTCCAATCCCACAAACACCCTGTATATATAGGTAGTCAGGCAAACTTATTTTCGGTCGCCCTTCCAATACGACATACTGCACCTTACGCATGAGCAAACAAAAATATTTTGGTTTCTATCTTTTTCCCGTCGAATTTTCCAGAATAAAACTTCTGTTTGCAAAGCGTGCCATTTTTTGTGGAGAATACTTTACAAGCATCCGATGAAGTATGTATGTTCATTTGGCTTATATCAATTAAGGATGAACAAACAAAGCACAAGCAATCACTTTCTAGGAGGATTGTGAAGAGAGAGGTCGATCCTCCTCTGAGATGTTTGGCAAAAAAACGGTCTGCAATTAAGGACTTGTTTTACTGCAAGCAGGTGTCTGTGTGTCTTCCCCTCGTGTTTGTCGTAAAGAACATTCTATTACATAACAAAATGAGTGCGGAACTGTTTTTTGGTTTGCAGAAGAATGTTATAGAAGTAGTTTTTGATAGGTTTGTTATCGTATGCGGAAAATAAAAGTAAAAGAAATAAAAATAAGTAAATAAAATAAATAAATAAAATAAAATAAAAATAATAATTTCGTGTCGAAAAATTATTTTGATCATACGACCAGAAAAGTAAAAAGAAAGAGCCGATGGAATATTTTCTGTCTATGAAAATAATCTCACTAGTTTTAAAATTTTTTAAAAATTATTTTTCGAAAAAAGAAAAGAAAGTTATTTTATACACTGCTCTCAACATCTTAAAAAATCAAAAGAAGAAATTCATCTAACGACCATTTCCATATACCTTCGTGCAACTACTATGCAGTTAATAGAGCAAGTAAAACGTTTTAAATAGCTGATTCATTTTTTTTACTTTTCTAAAGGTTTCTCCGACTTCTAAACTTCCAATTGTTTTTTCAACTTAAATATATATACTATATAGGGTATGGTAAGGTGAAATAGGGAGTGAATTGATGTAGGTAGGTATTTATTTTTGATCAAAAACATAAAGAAATTGTTTTTAAATGTTATTTATTTATATAGTTTCAGCCAATAGTTTCCGAGATCATATGACACGATTTATATTCATTAAAAAGTTTATAAACTGCATTTGGAAACAAAATATTAGTTTTTATGCGATTATCTCGCGAGAACAACGGCCAATCCAACGGCCTCCTTGTTGAAGAGATACCTCTGGAGATATCAATATAGGGGTGGAATTCTCCTCCGGTGGTTTCTGAGGTGTTCCCTATTGGGGGGGTGGGTGGAGGCGATTGTTTTTCTTCATGAAACTTTTGCCATAAATTAAATGTTCTGTTCTTCTGATTGAGATTAGTTTACGAATGATTGCTTTAGTGATTTACGTTTTTCTATGTTTCATCACCTCTTTGACTGTATAGAGAAACGTAGTGAAACTAACACAGGTATACAGGATCCGTTTGTTAGGAGAGTGGAATTTATGATAAAAGTTAAAAAAAAAAATAAATTAATTTTCCCCCCTTTTTATAATGAATTTAGGGCTAGAATGCAATGTCTTGCGAAAAAATGAGCATAGACTTTACACTGTAAGAAATACCTGTAATTTTACCACACATATTGCCGTGACATAATACAGCTCTGTTTGTTGTAAATCCACTCAAAAATGACGTAATGACATTGATAAGCCAGTCACGATGAACCTATGGCAATGATTGCATGGCAACAGGCACAGTTTACATCACAACGTGCTAGCGTTACGTTTACCCACACGTTGCGCTGTAAAATAATATAGCGCCATGTGTTGTAAATCCACTGCACAGCATGTGGATAAACATAACGCCAACATCACAACGTGTTGTAAATCCACAGCACAACATGTGGGTGGAAAAACGTTAACGCCAACATCACAACATGTTGGCGTTACGTTTACCCACGCGTTGTGCTGTATTAATACATTTCAGTATATCTTGCTTCTAGAGCAGGGTTTCTCAAACTGTGCTCAGCAGATCGCAAAGTGCTACATGATGCGGTAGCAAGTGCTCCGCAAAAAGTACCCCTTTGTATTAACTCCAAATTCACTAAACTGAGATTTATAGCTCCGAGATGACTGAGATTTAACAACTCCGTTAAATTGTTCAAAGGACTCCGTCAAATTTCAAAGAAAATCCATGTGCTTCAGCCGAAAAAAATATGTTCGAGAAACCCTGTCCTAGAGAACTAACCAGATAATATTTTCAAGTGAAAGAAACCTGTGATATAGATCACATATTGTCGTTGTCAAACCAATATCTGCTATGTACAAAAAGTTAATTTATTATTACCAGTTATTATTTGACAATATTCTGGCTTATTCCCTCGGCATAATTTTTTTAGCGATCACAGCTCACCGTATAATGCTTAGAGTCACGTAGAAATCTTTTTATGCGATAATTTGGTTAGTAAACTAGTTATAATAGTCAAAATGTTGAAATCTCCAAGAAGCGCACATAGCAGATATTCATGTGACAATGACAATATACTTGAATAACTGTTCGTTTTTCTCTTTCTTCTTTCAGGGGAGCTGTCAGCATCAGTGTATCAGCTTTTTACATTCTTTACACTCTAAGAAAGAAAAAAAAAGCTTTCACCGTGTAGTTCGAAAAAAAAACATGTGATTTTGGTACATAAATACAAATAAACTAATTATGCACGTCAAAATTTTTAGAATGTCTCTTTACCAGCTGTATTATATACTGTAATAAACGATAAACTTGTATCAACTGCGGGACTTTCAGAAAAAATTCTTTAAATTCGAAAATTTAGCAGGATATGCCACTTTTCGAAACTTTTTTGCCGTGCAATTCCATGTTGAAGAATTTTTCCCGAAAGTTTTGCAGGAGGCACCGTTGTTTCATTTATTGCGGTGTGTAACACAGCTTAGAAAGAATCATCCTGAATTTTTTCGAGCCCCTGTTGCAATTAGCTTATTCTGATTTGTGTACTTAGACCGTGAGGGAGATTTTATTTTTTCGAACTACATCCTTAAGCTTTACTTTGTTAGGCTTCTGTTGAAGGCAGATAAAAATGCATTCCTCGTTTAGGCTGCACTTTTTTAGCGTTGGGCGGACTATCCAGTTGTTCTGCTCTATATCGATCTAACAATGGTTAAGCCCGAGAGTAAGTACACCGAATGCTGCTCAATGAACATTCTTTATTGGAAACTTACAATAAGGAGGAGTGAAAAAGAATCCACGATCCAGCGTTTTACACAAATATACGATGTCATATTCTTTTACTCAGTAGGCGAAGCTTGATCACCGGAATTATCGGCCACCTCCCATTCCCCATCCGGCACCACCGCCAGCGCCACCGCTAAAGCCAATTCCGAATCCACCGCTTGCTTTTCCTCCCGCTTCGCCGCCGGCGTCGTCGCTGTCAGGTGCGGGCAAAGATGCCGCCAGATGGCAGCACAGGAGAGCGAGCGTCACAAGCAACAGGACCTGTAGAAAAAGGTAGAAAGATAAAAAGTTTTGTATGAAGGGGGTGGGGGGCTAAGATTCAATACACATCCTACTTTTTTTTGCCTCAAATTGGCGATAAATGTAATGGTTGACCTTTTTCTGAAAATGCGGATGAATTCTGTGCTGCATTCTGTTTTTAATCTTTTTCACAACGTTTTCTTATCATTTTAAAATTCTTTTTTGTTGTTATTTTTTAGTTTTCCGACTATTTTTACCGTTAACCCTTTAACGTGCAGTGATCCCTCTCTGGGAACACCCAATTCTGACGTTTTGACTGTTGCCAGTCACGAAGAATGGATTTGATTTTTATAAAAATAGTTTCGGGTGACACAGCTCCACGAGAATCCTTTACTTTTTAGCACGTCCTCTCCCGTAACAAAAATTGTCACTTATTTATAACAGCACTGACATCTTCTGAAAAACGGAAGATTGCGAGAACAGCTAGATAGATTGCCCAATGCTGAAAAAAGGGGACCCGTTGCCATCGCTCGACTTAAAGACCAGCAAGATGGCGGACGATCGAAGCGTTCATCGCGTGCCACAGATCTAGAGACCCCCTTTTTTACTACAGCGGGCTGTACGGCACAGCTAGCTGTCGTCAAAAAAGGGGTCTCTAGATCTGTGGCACGCGATGAACGTTTCGATCGTCCGCCATCTTGCTGGTAGTTAAGTCGAGCGATGGCAACGGCTCCCCTTTTTTCAGCATTGGGAAAGGGTTGCGCCTCAAAGGGTTAAAATGAAACGAGGAGGTTGAGGGTTGCAGAGCCCTCCTCACATAAAAATTTATTTTTTATTTAATATTTTTGAAATTTATGTTCTTTAGATTCTTAACCCTAAATTCTTGTAATACATATTCAAATTTTATTAGTGTATCCAGGTAGATAACGCAAATTCGCGGCCATGCATTGGAAGTTAATTTTCTTCAAATTAAAATGTTGTTAAGATTCTTAACCCTGAATTATTTTAAGAAATATTCAAATTTTCTTAGTTTCTCCGGTTGGAAAACACGTTTATAAACCCGATTTCGCGGCTCCTTTTTTTTTTGGCACCATCAAAAACGGCATTTTTGGCACCAAATATCAAGGTAGGATGTATATTGAAGGTGCGCCAAGGGGGGCGCTGGATTTTAAAAGTATTTTCTTTATTTATTCCATTGTTCTCCGCCCATACTAGTACAACTAACTCAAAAGACGTTTTCTGAACGTAAAAACACATGCTTTGACCGCTTTTGAACGTCTTTTGAAATGCTACCTGTGTTACCAGGCGTGTAGGTTTTTCTTAACCCATTTATGCGCCGTTTATACCCATTTTTACCCATTTTTGGGTGGGCATTTTCTCTATCAGTCGAAGTCAAAAACGTTATTCATTTTTCCTAGCCTTAATTCACGAGTATTGAACCTCAACTCCACAAAATATTTTAACATGACGAAGAGGGATGTTGCTATTTCAATTTTTATACACTATGATTATAAAAGAAATCATCTCTTGTACAAGAAGTTGACATCAGAAATTTATCTATTACTAGCTACACCCGTTCTTCTCAGGGAATGGATATTGTAAAATCAACAAATACAAATAGAAAATAAGTAAATAAATACTAAACATATTTTGGTCATATATTTAATCGCCTACAAAAACTGTTTTAGAGTATTCATCCGGCATATTCTAACTATACTTGATTTTTTTAAATATTGTTTGGAATGTGCACCATATTCTAGGAATGTGCTGTATTTGTCTTCTTGCTCCATAAAATACTTCTTCGAAATTGAAATTTATGTTAAAATCGCCTATTAAAACTGTTTTAAACTTCTCGTCAGGCATATTCTAACTATACCTCACTTTTATTTATGTAGAAACCAATATTCCAATTAAATAAACAGTACGGTTTGGCAATTTCTCGGCAAATATGGAAGATATCACCAAGCTGGGCCCAGTGTCAGGACTTATTTCTTTTATGCCAAACTTCGCGATAAATCACCAAAAATGGCAAACCTCGGCGACTTTTCACATATTATCTGACGACCTTGAAAAATGATTCGCCCTTTCACCAGGTAGACAAAAATCTTTCTCTGAAATTAAAAACACACAAAAGCTAAAAAGTACGTGAAAAATACCTTTTTTGTCAACTACCCCTATTGAGGTCTATTCTTAAAAAAATACCTTGAAAAAGATTTTTTATGAATTTGTGTTCGTTACGGAATGCAAGATTTTCATGGTTATCTTAATTTTCCTTCGATATATGAAGACAAGTATGAGAAAAACGTTTTGGCCCTTCACAAAAGTTTGGGTATCAAAATCGAAAGCAACGTTTTGGCCCTTTATCCCCGTTTTGATGTGCATTGTAAAGAACCCTAAAAATGAATTTTAAGCATTTGTGTTCACTATACTTTTAAGCAAGAAATTTTACGGCTATCTCTTTCTTTTCTCTGATATGTAAAGGAAAATATGAAAAGAACGTTTTGGACCCTTAATCCCGTTTGGGTACGAATTTTAGAAAAACCCTGAAACTGCTGTTAGTAGCATTTTATAGGAAGTACTACTGTTAGTAGAATTTTATAGCAAGAATTTTATATCTGTCTCTTTTTTCCCTCTGAGTTTTGTTTGTTTGTTTGATTACGGCAAAGTTATGCTGGGCGATCTGCCAAGGATGGGGGGGTGCCTTTGTAGGAAGACTTTCTAAGGGGTTCTAAAGTGTATTCAAGTTACATCTGGAGAAAATCTACCAAAACTTCTGACCGTTAGATCGACAACCGCGCGATGGGACCAGATCCTGAGACCTCCACACTTCGCCCGTCTGCCATTTTCAGTGACATAACCATTGCACCCTGGTGAGGCTTTTTCCCTCTGAGATATGAAGGAAAATGTGAAAAGAACGTTTCGGCCCCTTACTCCCGTTTGTATGCGAATTCTAAAAAAATACTGAAATTGATTTTTAGGTATTTGTGTTAGTTATGTTTTAAAGCAAAAATTTTACGGCTGTCTCGTTTTTGCTCTGAGATATTCAAGGGAAATTTGAAAAGAACGTTTAAGAAAGTTTTTGGCCCTTTACGCCCGTTCGGGTGCAAATTCTAAAAAATCCTGAAAACGACTTTTAGGTATTTGTATTAGTTACATTTTAAAGCAAGAATTTCACGGCTATCTCTTTCCCCCCCTTGAGATATGAAGGGAAACGTGAAAAGAACGTTTTGGGTCGCCACCCCCGTCTGCGTTCGAATTTTCAAAAATCGCTTCTTAAATGATGCCTTGGGCACAAAAGCTATGAGCCCCTAAAGTTTCATGTCTGTGCGAGATTTGGCTGGGTGATGATCGTCAGTCGTCAGTCAGGACATCTTCCTTCGTATACAGAGATAGCTGGCATTAGCCAAAACCGGAGAAGTCGCAAAAATATCTGGGCACAAGTGGGTTAACTAGGGATGGACGCGAGATGAAAAATACACCTATCTCTCGCCTAGCAAAGCAGCTGAAAAGCTTTGTCCCGTCCCGAAAAATCCCTAAAAATGTCTATCTCGTCTCTCATAAAAGTTGTAAATTTCGGTCTCCTCTCGTCTGGTATCCATCCCTATCCTTAACACAATACACTAGTATCCTATATATATGAAAATTTATATGCTGGATTTTATATTACAAATTTGAACATTGTACATAATTTTCTTTTTTCGTTTTTAATTTAAATTGTCAATTAAAAAGTATTTGCTTCAAAAATTATTCCGCATAAAAGATGGTATTCTATAATTTTTTAACAAAAAAAAAAACCATTTTTAAAAATGTAATAAACAATTTATCGTATACGTTTAAGAATAAGAGCGATAGTTTTGTTTTTATAAAATATAAGTTTCTAAATGACAATATCTGCAAAATTTTCCTTAATCAAACCAATATTTCACTTTTCGCTTCGATTTAGAAAACCAAATTTTAAACGATTCAAAATCCTATCCGTTGAATTTGTTTCACTGGTTATTTTCAGTAACTACAGGTATTTTTACAAACATATGCTGAAAATAAATGCACACGGATAAATTCTATGGGTGCAAGTCTACGAAAACGATAGTTTGAGGAACGGTTTCTAAAGATTTCATTTCCTCATTACACACTAAGCACTTTCAATAGTTTTGGAGTGTTTTGAAGCCCTCAAATAATGTAGGCTGATTTTCTTTCTTCTTCAGTATTGTTGAACAGTGGCTTGGGGGTATAAATAGCTTTAAAAAAATTTCAACGATATAATATACTGTTTCTTCAACGTATTATGTTGAAGAAAAAATCTACCTCTTCGTCTTAATACACAAATTGAAATTAACTAACTGCATTAGGGACTCTAAAAAATGCAGGATGCTTCTTTAGAAGCTGAGCTACACACTAAAGTAAGTGTCGATATGGTGCCTTTTATGAAATTTACAGAAAAAAATCTTAAGCATGGAATTGCACTGTAAAATTTTTCTCGAAGAGTGACACATTCTGAAAAAGAATCCTATTTGTAAATTAAAAAGAAAAAAAAATTCTTAACTATTACAGCTTCATCGTTTATTTCAGTGTAATACAGTACAGCTTGTAAAGAGACATTCGTAACATTTTGAAGTTCTTGACAAAGCTTTTTTTAAAAATTTTTTTAAGCTCTGAAGTGCTATTTTGTTCACTTCGGGTTTTCTGTCAACATATTTTTGTGGACAGCATTTATGGGCAAGATTTGCGCCACCACGTTTTTGTTCCATTTTTCGATTGGCTGGCCATTTATATTTATCATTGCAGTGTAGAACTACGTGCTCCTTATTGAAAATGATAAAAGTAGCATTAATATACAGGGACACACAAAATCTATCCGATCTTTCATGGCCTACTGGCGAGAGTAGTAGGGCAAAACTTTCTTTAATATTTATAGTTGAAGCGTTCAGCTACATACTCTTCATTGAAAAGGTAAGCATAGCATTAATATACAGGGATGCGCTTCAATTTTCCAATCTTTTACTGTCTATTGGCTGTAGTATTAGGAATCTGTTATAAGTTTTTGTGTCATTATTTTGTAGTTCCGCTATATGCAATCTCCAATTAGCATCTGTAAAGCAAAGTTTATATCTCAAGTGAAAAAAATTACTAGTTTTTGAGATTCCACAACGATGAATAAATTTGAATCATATGAGTAAGGCAAATATTATTTTCGTGGAAGAACGAGTACGCAGATAGTTTAATAAAAATTATGATTCCAAAGAAATGCTCTGTGGAGAAAGGAAGAAAATTAGTGATAATGCATGGATTACGATACTCTTTTAATATATAGCAGTTTAGTGCTTATTGAAAGTATAAAAGTGCTTATGATTTTTAAAAAAATCTGCTCAATTTTAATTTTTTAGAACCCATGTTTAACCTGTTAACCCTTTAACGCGCTACTATTTAGAATTATCAAGACTACTAGAACAATTGTTAGAACAATTAGAACAACTTTCTACATGTGGCCGTGCAGTGAAACCACCTCCTTCTAGCGCCTTCATATGCTAGTCTCAAAAAATAGGTTTGAATGATCCCAAAGCAGAAAAAAACCACCCGTTGCCATCTTCCGAATTAACTACCAGCAACATGGCGGCCGATCGCTTGCATGCAGCACCAAAGGCGCCGCACAGCTGTGTAGCTCTGTGCAGCTGTGACTCTGTAGCATACTATAGACGATTCGATTGGCCGCCATGCTTGTTTGTAGTTAACTTGAGAAAAGTCAACGGTTTTGTTCGGCTTTGTGACCATTTAATCCCATTTTTTTTCGACTAGCACGTGAAAACGTTAGAAGAAGGTGGTTCCACGGCGCGACCACCGTGCATTAAAGGGTGAAGAACAGCTTTAAAAGTAGAATTATCAAGACTCTCCTTTTCAAATAACTATTATATTTTAATAGCAATGACAGCTTCAATATTTTATATGCATCTTGATTATAATTGAATTTCCGCTATAAACACCGTTCTGCAGTTAGAACGAATGATAACCACATTTGCGATATGGACTAGACACAAGACGCATTCAAGGAATTTCAGAGAAAAGAAAAATAGTTCAAAAATTCCCCACTAGATAGCACTTTCATTAAAAACAGACAATTCAACAATGAAAATAGCTAATTTGAACTGTACAAACAATTTCCGCGTGCCCTGGCCACTACATGAAAATATAGACCTAAATATTGACTTTGGACCATTACATCCGTATCAACACTGATACATGGTGATAGGTATACACTTAGGCACACTTTGGGGCCGTAACCTGGACACTACACGCAAATATAGATTAAAAAATTCAGCTTAGGGCATTACATCCGTATCTACACTGATTCATGGTGATAAGGGTAGTACACTTAGGGACAATTTGGGACCGTACCTTGGACATTACACACAAATATAGATAAAAAAACATCTGGAGTGACTCCACTGGACTTTCCGAACACTTACGATTAAGATCATTCCCAAGCATTTAAATAAATTTTAATCGATGAATAATTGAGCAAAAATTCTTAGTTTTTTTTTAAAATTTGAATTCAATCGAATGTACCGTTTAAACGCTAGCGCACTTTCAAGAATCCCCCCCCCACCCCATAGGCCATAATGTATAAGAAATCTTTGTCCTAGCCCTGTAGAAAAACTATATGTCCTATACACACCAAAATCAATACCTGTCTTACGATAGTGGTTTATAACATATGTACCCAATTTGAGCTCAATCGTATGTACCATTTAAACGCTAGCGCACTTTCAAGAATTTTCTCCCATAGGCCATAATGTAAAAGAAATCTTTAGCCCTGTAGAAGAACTATAAGTCCTATACACACCAAAATCAATACCGGTCTTGCGACGGTGGTTTATGACATATATACCCAATTTCAGCTCAATCGAATGCCCCGTTTAAGATATATCGTGTTCATTCACATACATACATACATGTCGTAAAAATAGCATAAATGAATTGAGAAGACCTCAAAACGTGTGAATACACCAAAATCTCGAAGTCGAATTTTTTCATGATTACAGTACTTCCCTTACATGGTACATGTTCGGAAAGTACAAATTCAGTTTTGGGCATTACATCTGTATAAACATGGTATGATTCATGGTGATTGGGGTACACTTAGGGACACTTTAAGACCGTACCCTGGACACTACAAAAAAATTTGGATCAAAAAATTGAGTTTAGGGCATTTCATCCGTATCAGCATGGTGACTCATGGTGATAGGGGAACAAAATTTAAAAAGTGCCTTTCCTTCGAGCACCAAAATGTTATAGTCGAGTCTTGGAAAATGCTCAATTGAAAATGGTCACGACAAAATGGTCACGACCTGCCGACCAGTACATTGCAGGGGCTCTAGCCGTAAGTAGCATTCTACGTCATGTAGCATAAAACTATAAATATATTTGAAACATTGAAGAATGGGTCTTTTTTTTAGACATAAAAGAAAGTTAGTTTTCGCTAAAAACCAATTTAGCGATTTTTTAAAACTGAATTTCGCGATTTTGGCCAAAGGACATTTGGTATGACCAAACTTGATATGGCGTGAAAACAACTTTATGTAATTCCCTTTATAGTAAACGCTCAGAGATTTTTTTTTAAAAGAAAAATGTTTTTACTTACTAAAAATCTCATTTTGAGGCGAGTAATTGTAACTTCGATGCGACAGAAGCTCTGTATAGTCAAAGGAACAGATAACTCCAATCCCACAAACAGCCGGTATATATATGCACGCAGAAGAACTTATTAACCATTTCAATAAAATTTATTACATCCAACGCACTGTAAATAAAAGTACTTTGGTTCCCATCTGTTTCTCGACGAATTTTCTGGAATAAAATTTTTGTTTGCGAAACGTGAAATCTTTCCTACACAGTACCCCGTTACAAGTACCCATAAAAATATGAATATTCATTCGACCGTACCATTTAAGCATGGACCAACAAAACACAGTGAATCAATTCGCAGTGTACGGTGGTTAAGTCTTTCTGAGAAGTTCGCCATAAAACGGCTGGTTATGAAAGACTGTTTTATTGCAAGCAGATGTCTGTAGGTGTTCCTTTTATAATTTTATTTTTCACGTGATTGTCGTAAAAGAACATTCTACATAACAATATGAGGACAGAAATGGTTTCTGTAGAATATTCGAATATTTTTATAGGTTTGTTGTCTCGTCTGAAACGGCAGAAACGACTGCACGTTGCATATACGATTTCTCAAATCTTCCAAAAGTTATTATTTTTGTGCCGAAAAGTTATTCTTATCAAATATGAGCGGAATAATGCTATGATTCAGCCTAGATTTAGAGGTTTATTTCGTTAAGAAGGTTATTTTTTTGCTATTTATTTTTAATTATGTACAACATTTGCCCTTTCGTGTATAAGTCTTGCAGTCCAATAAAAATAAGAAAAACCTCCAGGGATAGACAGTGTCATGAAGTAAGAAGAATTATGGGCATCTCGGAGGGCAGAAAAATTCCAGATTCGCTCACCATTCATAAGAATACTTTCATTTCGTCGAGACAGGGCACTTTTGATGTCATAAGTCATTTGCCAGGGCGAAAAACTATTAATGCCGCTCCCACAATGGAACATGAACATTAATTACATGTGTTCAAAAATGTACTCCTTGGAAACAATAAAGCACCTCTGGAAAAAAAAAATCATAGCTATTTCCTTTTCAATTGAAGTCAATATTTTTTTAGAATACAATTTTAAACTCATAACGCACTAATAATAACATGGAGATATAAAAGTAAAAGGTGAATGTGCTGGGGTTAGCAGATTTTAATTTTGTGTATGGGCGGTATTGACCTAAATGAGACCCTGTGTATTCTTAAAAAAGGTAATAGTCCTCAAGCATAGCTGCAGTCTTGGCGTGATCCTAACGTCGCCAAACATAATGGACTCTATAACCCAGAAGTATCCAAATAAGGTCTAACTGAAATACTGAATACTGATCACAGTTATTGAAATTGAAGTTGTTTTGTTTGGTATATATTGTACCACAATGTTCATTTAGAAATATATTAACACAAAGTACCAAATAATAAAACTACATTAATTGTTTATTGATCTTATCACACACAAAAAGATACTTTACTTTCAAGATGACTGGTTTCAACATACATCGCTTATTTAACATCACAATGGATCCCAATCGGTCACAGATTGAATATTCGTCACCACGGCGAGAAAAAAAAAAATATTTCGTGCTGCTAAACACGCTAATCTGCAAAGAATCATGTAAAAGAGCATATGGAGGATTGTTTTAATGGCAATCTTAACGTTAAATATTTATCAATTACGCGCATTTGTAAATCGCAAAAGAAATGAAGGTTAATTCCTACTTACGGTGCTCCTTGGCGCGTTTTCAAAAATCGCCAATTTGGCGTGCTTTCCCGTCTTGTCTCAGAAAATAAATAAAATTCGCCAAGGTTACCATATTAAACTTCTTATCGCCTCATTGCCTAAGAAGCACCGTAAACTACGAATAAACCGAAATAAAAAGTCACCATGGTCGCAAATATCCAAGTTGTTACGGCAATTGTAATAAATTAAAAGCGAAATTCAGACGCGACTTATTTTGTCCATTTATAATTGGTAGAATCTCAATCCCCGAAAGAGCACAAACAGTCTTAAAAAAATAAAAGGCAAATTGTGAAAGAAATTGATTTTACCGCCAGTGCCGGGGACGAATGGTCAACATACAGGACTGCAATTTCCTGCTCTAAGGCATCTTCTTCAGCAGCAAACTCCTCCACTTGAAAAATAATCTCTCGCAAAACATCAGTAACTGTTTTCTAAAATTGAATTTTGACATTCATTACTAGTATCAACTCTAAATTTCTGCTACAGCGTCCGACTCTGAAGCTGCCAAAACAGAGGCAACTTCAGTGTCGCAAACTGTTGTCAAGAAATATATTACTATGTTACATAACATTCTTTTAAGGTTTTCATTAAAATATACAGCTGAAATATAATAAAAATTGCTAATAAAAACATTTTAGGCTACTTATGTGTATATATCCCAGCTATCTAGTTGAAGTTATGCGTGTAAATGCTAAGGCAATGAAAGTATTACTACAATAATGAAATACCGTTGAAGGTCGTAATCTGTAACTTTCGGAATCGGGTATATCCAAAACTTAAAAGTAAATAGGAAGTTTAATTCGCATTTTAAAATATTAAATCGAGGTTCTTACCGTATCCAAAAAGTCAGACAAAGATGAAAAAGTTGTCCTATATTTTTTTATGTATCCGTTTATGCTAGTTTAAATCCATATCGTATTTTGGCGATAACTTGAAACGTCAGCATCAAATCCTTCACAATTGCAATTGGATGCCTACTGCTGTTTGATATTTTCTTAGAGGTTTTTCTGAATAATAAGTAATAAAAAACACTTAAAATCATTATAAAAATCTTTTTACGAGACACAGATTCATAAATATACCTTTAACCAAGCTTTCTATTCCTTAAATTCGTTTAAAAACTTTAAGAAAATCTTACACTATTCCGGTAACTATGGTAACTCTGAAAGAGTGATATGCATCTGCATAACATTATAAGAGATGACTTGAAACTGCTGCATCGGATTCCTTCGCAGTTGCCGTAGAAACCAAAGTAATGTTTGGTGTTTTCTTTAAGCTATTAAAAGTTTTTAGGAAATAGAAATCTTGTTTAATGATTATGTTTATAAATCTGTGTCTCGTAGGGAGTTTTTAATTACGATTCTGCCTGATTTTGATTTCTTATTAATTAGAAAAAAGCTTTAATAAAACATCAACCAATAATACGCATCCACTTGTAATTGCGAAAAAATCAGATGATGACGTTTCGAGTCATCACTTATAATAACATACAGATTTAAACTAGAATAAAAGGAGAGATAAGGAATACAGGACGGTTTTTGATGTTTGTCTATCCTTTTAAATAAATTTTAAACTTCTATTTAATATTTTAAAAGGTCATTTCTCCCTTTTTCTAATTCTATGTTTTAAATATACCTGATTCCGAAAGTTGCAGATTACGACCCTCAACGGTATTTCATTGTTGCAGCAATACCTTCATCTTTCATTGGGATATCATTCATAGCATTAACCGTTGACTTGATAGGTTGGATCGATTAACAACTAAGTATCTCAAAATGATTTTCATGATTATTTATAGTATTTTTGTGATTTATATTCTGTATATTTTTATTGGAACCTTTAATTGTATTGTGTCTAACATTGTAATAGATTTCATGTCAACTGTTTGCGAGACTGAAGTTGCCTGTGCTTTGACAGCTTCAGAGTCGGAAACTGTTGCAGATATCAGTGTTAATTCTGTTGATGAATGTGAAAATGTAATTTTAGATGATGTTACTGACCTTTTGGAAGAGATTATTTTGCAGGTCGAAGCTTCAGCTGTAGAAGAAGCGGTATCTGAAGTACTGGAAGTCGTAGTTTCAACTGTTTGTAGTTCTTCTTCGGTACTGGCGGTAAGATCAATTTCTCTCAAATTTCGGCTTCATACATCATTTAAGCTGTTTTGGGGATTGGGAATGATCCAAAAGATTTTAAGGAACCTAAATTGCGTAGGGCAAGTAGCATCTGAATACATTAAAAAAAAATCAGTACATTTGGCTGCCATTATAATCTAAGCATGCGATATAAGATAAAAACCAGTTAGCCTGTATTATAAAAAGTATTTGTACTTGAGTTTTAGATAAATTAATTGCTAATGCAGCTTTATTTTTCGATACTTTTTATTAATATATTGCTGAAAAAACGTTATAATGCTGTAATTGTATCAAACATAACTACTTAAACTGCGCTAACTACGATTAAAATTCAGCATTTCTTTTAGATTTTATGTGGCTGCTTGCGGGTTATAAATTCCTCTAAGTTTTCTTGGCGGCATTAGGATGACGCCAAGATTGCGCTATACTTCAGGACTACAAACCCATTACCAAATACAAAAGTTTTCGCGAAATTTCACCTCAACGCACTTGGCGACATGGGCCCGTTGTATGTCAATATAGTAGCCGCTGTTACCCACAATTATCTTTATTTGTTAAGTTAATGTCTTGAAACATCATAAACAAATCCCAACTTTTTCTGAACTGTATCCTCTTGTGAGATTAGGAACATTGGAGAGGCTCAATACACAATTTAAGATGCCAAAAGCAATGTTAACTCCCTGCTTCCATTCAGTAGCTGATAATGGAAGGGGGGGGGATGTAATTCAGTGTTCGATGTGAAACGTTTGGTAGATATATTTATTATAATGCACCTGCTTAAAAGTTTCGAATATTTTTAGTATGGCAGCTACCTGTTCCTTTTGAAAGGGTGGGCGTGTGGGCTGCAAGGGACAGACAAAAAATCCCGGTAGCATGTGGGAGGTAAAACTTTCTATTTGCCTTTTAGTAGTGTCATTTTGTTCCAGTGTTCATACATTGTACGAAACTTTCGAATGTTGCTGAAGGGACATTGACTTTCGTTTGCCAGTCAACCTCGTCACCTTCTAACAACTCTGTAACGTGACTACAGATATGTTATAGATGTTTACTGCAGGTCCCTACCGAGAATGGCGTGGTGAACATTTCTTGCTGTTTTATAGGAACTCATAAATTACTTAACATGGATTATACCGCAAGAGCAGTGTCCAAAAGAAATGCTTGGTGTTTTTATTTCTTTTAATGCAGAATGGCATTCACAGTTTACAGATACGAAGAACAATATCTCAAAAACTATGAGTCTTAAGGTGTTGAAATATTATATTTAGGATTGCTGCAACATCTAGTTGTGCACCTTTTGGGTTCCCATGTACCTACTGGATTTTTTTAATTTACAGGGACACCCAAAATAATGCCAGTACATTAAGGTCTATGGACATCTTCAATTTATTATGTCTATGGTCAGTCATTGTTTGGGTCATGTCGGAAATCTCTCCAACTGGCACCGACATGGCCGAGTTCTGTCGTAATGTGGCGCCAAAAATGAATAAGTGCTTGGCATAACTCTAAAACTTTTCACCGTACAATGCTAATATTTTGTATTTAAAACTATTGTAACATGTAATTGTGTCTCTCTTTTTAATTGCAATCGACAGGGTAATTTATTTGCAGAGTCACCCAAAAGTCTTTCAATCGATGCATTAAGTTCACGGGATACCTTGAATTCATTAAAAGTCTGTAGTGCAATGCCATTTCGGCTATGGCCGAAATCCACTATCACAAGCTTGGCAGCTTTTGGCGAAATCTCGCCAAATTAATCGACAAAATTAAATTTTTAAAACTGAACCCAACTTGGCGGTATCTCTTATAGTATTTGGCCAGAAATCTCTAAACCTTAGTAGTGTAGCATATTGTATCTCTTTCAAATGATATGTTTAGTATGAACTGCTTCGAAAATATTTATGATTTAATAGACGAATAAGGAAGTCATGTGGTGTCCACATAAGATTCCCCTCCCCCCGTCTACTTGAGGTGCTGTCAAAGAAATTTTACAAGGGGGGGCGGGGGCGACCAATTTCGAAAAGTTCTTCCAGAGGGGGGCAAATTTCACAATTTCAGTTCCGTATTTGCTTTCTGATGCAATTTTGTTTAGATCATAAGACAATATGTTAAAATACTAGAGGGGGGGAAGGGGTCAACCCTCTCGACCCCCCTCCCAATGGACGCCCATGAATGTCGTGGACTTATTCATGTGTCTTTCTGTACTGCAATGGTGGTCTTCTGCACTTTTCCCTTTCTAGGTGGCCCCGGTTGCTGCAGCTGTCGAGGATCTCCCCGCTCCGCTGTCTCCTGCACCTTCTCCTGCTCCAGCTGTTCCCTTGGAGGATGTTCCTGAAGCCGGATCTCCTGAGGCAAGTGCCCCTTCGGAAGTGGTAAGTACCCCTCTGGAAGTGGTAAATACCCCTCTGGAAGTGGTAAGTGCTCCTCCGGAAGAGGTAAGTCCTTCTGGTTTTGATTGGGATGCCTGGCTGGAGGGTTGCGGCGAGGAGGACGGAGTCGAAACCTTCCCCCCTCTCCCCACTGCTCGCTGGCTCCGTGCGCCCGGGAAGCGGGGAGGCAAGTCGAAGAGATTCCGGAGGCGCCTGCTCTGCTGCCTTTCTTTCGGCTGCATAAGGAGGAAATAAAAAAACACCTCCTTCATGCTTCAATCTAAATTCTAATATTCTAAATTTTAAAATAGAATTTTGACATGTATTATAACAAATTTATAGATTTATTTAATTTTCATTAATCATATAAATGCAATATCAGGTGCTTTTTGGGCTTTTCCGACTTGTTTTCTTTTAGGACTTGCAGTCACATCTTGTTTTAAAATAAAACATTCTTTTACAAATAATGTACTGAAAGAAACTTTTTATCTGTGCCATATAATAACATTTTAGAAAAAAAATCTTTTATTTCATTATCCCCATGTTTACTATTCACAAGATTACCTTTTCTTTCTTCCATTTCTGCGACCGAATTTCACATTCAAATCGGTTTTGCCTTTTCAGGCAGCACGTGTGGAACAATAAAGAAGTAGTAAATTTAAATTATCTGGTTACAAATCCTTTTCCCTCTATTTTTCTGCAATTCTGAATAGCAATTACTCTTAATAATTTAATAAACAGGTTCGCCTTCTTAGCATAAATGCTTTGGATGAAATATCCTGATGGTTTTTCTAATATCTATGGGCACGAAAAACGTTTTATTTCATTTATTAGTATTAACACAAATTCTGTCCATACTGCATATTCTTTTACTTATATTACTAAACTAGTCTTTATAAGGAAGCTTATAATTACATATTTAGAAACAAATATCGTAACTCAGTTAGTATTTTGACCTTCAAAAAAAGTTGAAAAATTTTAAAGGGAATGCCAGTTTTCTATGTCATTCATGAAATCTTACTTAATCGAACGTTTTGCACGCAATTTAAATAGAGATTTATAATAAAGACATCTTAAGTTACTTTTATTATCTGCGATAAAGAAATTTCTACCTTTTGTAGAGTTTCAGTTAGTAATAGACTAAAAACATTAGCTAACAAAAAATCTTTTTCTTTTTTAAGTAATTATAATTTAGCACTGTTGTCCTGGTCTATAGTAATAAGAAATCCCGACAAGTAACACTTCAGTCCCATAAACTGAATCCCAAAGAACCAGCCTGTAAAAATACTAGTTTTTATAGTATCAAATCAAATAATATTCCTCGTCCACATGGTAAAGAAATTAAAGTTGTATTCTAGGCTCTCTGAAAAAAAAAAAAAAACATTATAAACTTGTGATAAAACGATGAATCTCTGTAGATTCACTTTTTTTTTTCAATGTGTTTACTTACATAAGCGTTTCGATCACTTTTTAAGTACATCACTTTATTCAAATAAACTCAGCAAACATTGACCAGATACTTCCAATTTCATTCTAGTTTCATTTAACCTCATATAAAGCACCCAAACTGGGAAGAATTATTAATATAGAAATAACGTTCTAAAAAATTAAAAGTTATAACCAATTTATATACCCTAGGTCACTATTGGTCGCAGAAATGGAATGTTTGTTTATCGGCACTTTATTAAATTTTTCACAAAAATATATGAAAAGGTTTCGTTTCGTCCTCTGAGTCAGCTTCTCTCTGCTAAATGGTTTTATAGTAACAGTGACTTTATTTTAATACATTTTATTATTATTCAGTATTATATCGTATCTATCATTTTATTTTCTCTTACTCATAAAATATTGGAATTTTCAGGATATCATTCGGCCATTCTATTTAATTTGATGTTTTATTATTATACTGACATTTATTATTTATGTAATTATATTTATCATTTTATACTTCTATTACTTTAGCATTTTTAGGATTTCATTTGGGATTTTATCTAAATTGATATCTTATTAAATTTAATTTTAAGATATTTTAAAATGATATATAACACGATATTTTGGCAATACATATCAAAATTAACACCCTGTCTCTATAGATTTAATTCTCACACAATAGTAAAACAATTTTGTGTTTCGGCTTTTTTTAGTCTCATATAGTAGCGAAGCTTTATTCTTAGTCAACACTATTCAGTCAATTTAGCGTGTCTAATACCAGTTCTTTTCACATCTAAAATAGATCAATACACTTCAATAGTCAACAGAATGAGTAGTTTCAGGTGCAGTTCTACCAAACATTCAAAAGCTAATTGGAAGGGGAAAGTGTCAATTTAACTGTTAGGCATTTTAGAGATAACTTTATAGTTGCTTGCATAAAGAAACGCAAATGGTGACAATGTTGCATATGTTTGTGGGGAAGGCTGCCGTTTTCACCTTATACAATCCGTTCTCCTTGGTCAATATACCACGATCTATGCCAATGTTGAAAGCCAGTTTGATTTCTAAGTGTACAGTGACATAAAGTTTTTTTAACATTTCTCAACATTCTTAGTCATCTACGGGATAATTTTAGTTGGATACTTAAAAAAGCAAAAATGGTTACAATGTTGTATGTATGTGGGCATCGCTACCGTTATCACCTTGCACAATCCGCTCTCCTTAGCCACTATACCACGATCCATGTACCACTGTCCAAAGCCAATTTGATTTTTGCTGCATGTACTGCGACAACAAGTTTCTTGGAGCTGCGCAAGAATTTCTTCACATCTGGAAATCTTTTATAAATGATACATTATTAAAATATTTAGTTGTATTTCATTGTAAAGTATGTCTGACGATTTTTTTAAATGGTATTATGTATTATTGGTTTACCTTCAATAAAAATGAGTCTATTCTGAACACTGAATGTGTCAATAAGGTATAGTTACATAAATCTGATCTTGAGTACTAATTTTCCGTTCTGTAAATGTGTTTGATTTTAATTAAAATGTTTTATAAATTGGAGTGTTTTTTAGAATGCAAAAAACTATCTATTTAAGAGTGCACAGTAATTATTCGAAACCTTAAAAAAAAAAAAAACATTCGTGATCATCTTTAGACCAATGATGTGGCAGATAACACCAAAAGCATAGAAAAAAAAACTTGATAGTATAATGATACTGATTTCAATTTTCCTAATTTCTACCAAAAAACCTTTTTGCGTATGAAAAGTGGATGCTTTGGAAGAATATTTATTGGACGTTGTTTCCTATTTTGCAAATCAATGAGCTTTTCAATACTGTATAAAATCTCAATACATGATCTAGAAACAACAATTTAATTTTTGTAAAAGCTGTCGAATCGCTGAGGTTGATTGCAAATGCATAATGCTAATTGCCTAAGTCTGTCACATCATTGACACCAGACGATATTTCAGCAATTATACGACCCTATTCCAGTCTTTTTAGAAATATCAATAATTAGGGCTTTCCCGTGCCCTCTCCCACAGAAGGGGAGAAAATCAAATTCGGGTAGTCGCAAGAAGTTCGAATTTCGCACATTGCTGTTGCCAGATTCAACCAAATGCGACGAGGTGCGCGTGCTCGGTTTTTCTCCGTGGTTTTCCGAGCACTTGGGACGCGAATGCGGCGCACTTTGTTTTACAAACATTCCACGGAACAAGGGGCAGGCAGGCTTTGGGTCGAAATTTTCTTTTAACCCCTTCCGGTAAAATGACGAGTATAACTCGTCTTGGGTTTTTAATGCGACACAGCACATCGAGCTGTACTCGTCAGTGATCATGCAGAATATCCAACCTTTATAGAATGTAACTAACCGCTTATCGTAAGCAGTAATTTTTGTCTCTGAGAATAGCAATATCTGGAGTTAGACGTGTGAGTTTATTAGTTTGAAAAAATATCTAAAATATATACTGTTTTGCAAGAAGTGGCTAGTTATATTCCTTAAAGTTCGGAGACTCTGGCCATGCGACTAATAGTTTATCATGATAATAAATTTGGTTTAAATATTCAAGTGTACCTGAATCTGGCCGCACTTTCAATACTTATGCTGATATCATCGATCCCTGTTACATATTGTTGGCCGTTAGAATTTCTTCTTTGCAGACACTTCCAAATTGTTGGTGGTGCATTTGCACTACAATTGTGTCCATATCAGTAAATTAAGTTTAATTAACAGTACGTAAGAATTATGAAATGAAACAAGTTTTTAAAAATAAAAAATTAAACGGTTATTTCATGTACAATTTTGAATGATTAAATTTTACCGGAAGGGGATCAAATCATTTTTCATGAGCCTAGCTGCACACATGAGAGGCAAAAGACGTGACACCTTTCACCTTGAGGGAACGCTTTTCAGTTTTGTACCATGTTTATATTCTTTTATGACACCCTAAAACTTAAATTTAGCTGCACCCAATTAGAGACTGTTAGTTCCCTTCTTCCAGAATTTTTCTATTTTTGTTCTCTTTAAACATGGAAGCAGCGTAAGTGATAATTTTGAGTGACATTTTAAAAGTGTTTTAAGAAAACAGTGTGTACTGCCTCATGTTAAAGAGGAATGATTACAAATGTAATTATTATCGATTGGATTTGTAATAATTGTCTCGTTGGAATAAATATTTGGAAGACAGAGCCACTTGTTATAATCACATGTGGTTTTGCTTATAAAAAAATACATAATTTTTTACTTATTTTCAAATACTCATTACTCATTACTCTCAAATACTCAAGAGCTCATTTACAGAATACACATCAAGTAACTATACAGGAATAAAATGAGTGCATACAAATCTTGTGTCATTCAAAAAGATTTTGACCGTACTGTCAGTGCGGTATAATTTTCAAACGCTGATCTTTCAAAATCAATCGTTAGTGGATAGTGACAGAGAGAATCGTATTTTGACTTACAGCAGAAAACTTCATGAACTAGAAATTATAATTTTTTTTGTTTGTTTCCTTATAATGATTTATATACAGATATTAGTCCTACAAAATGAATGCTCGAACAGTGTTTATAAAAACTAATAACAAAAGAATTTCATTCACGTCTTTTGCCTCGTAATTGTGAAAGGGGATAGAAAATCACGAGGATGAGTTGACCAAAATATGGCGTAGTCATAGATGTTGGAATACAAACAGACCAAGTTTTCAAGTTTCAATTTCTGTTCCTATTTATGTTCGAAAACAATTTCTTTCTGGTATGGCCACATAACTGCAGTATTAAAAAAAAGAGACAATAGTTACACTATTTTATAGAATCAATTGATTTCAAATAGTGTTATTGAGTTACGAGCACTTTTGACTACGCTGTTCTTTTCTTCAATAGTTAGTAAAAAAAAAATTTAAAATTGTACTTGGCGTTTGAACGAACTGAATGAATTCTGCTTAAAGGCAATTTTTTCTTCTTCTGGATGCTTAATCTACCAGTATTCTTATCACAAGTATTTAAATGATCACATTTCGATGGGATAGATTTTTGACGAATAAAGTCTTTAATGGGTTCCTAGAAATTTTACAAAAATAAAACCTCTTTCTCTCCTTTGAAAATAGATTCTTATAATGCAACTACACTGGCTTTTCTTTTTGAAAATGTGTAGTCATTATTGTCATCTGTGTACACTTCAGGAAGATATCTCCGAGAAAACTTGTTACCGAATGCACTTGTTTGCTGAAAGAACACGGTAGTGCCATTTTCAATAATTTTCACTAAAAATTTCTATTTCGTCTCTTTGGTCAACTCATCCTCTGGGGGGAGGGGGGCCCCCTCCGACGAGGCTCCACCTTATCGCGGTGGAGGGGTTCAGTAGTCTCCACTCTGAGGGGCTCAACAGTGTCTATACTTCAGCTCACAGGCAAACAAGTTCAAACAAAGGATCGTTCTCGCTGACGCATTTTGCGTTGTATTGCATGTTCTACCTTACGATGACCGATGTACCAAACTTTGGGCTTTTATCCATAGGCGTCAAAATATATTTTAGGAGCCTTTTTTGGTTTAAGCTTTTTCAGAAAAATTGGGTGGCAGAAATTCCCTTCATGTGCCCATCGTTGATTTTCGGTAATCGAAAGAACGTTTCCGAAAAGTTACGATCAGCACAGAAAAGGGATCTCTGCAAGCATACAAGATTCTCTGCAACGAAATAAAAACCATTTAGATTCTGTTTAAAACAGTTGTAAATCATGCCTAAAAGCATCGATTATAACTTTCTTGCTTCGGTGTTTCATGAATCTTAACGCATAATGAAGGTCAGGCGAATAGATCCTATTGTTTCTTTCTCTCTCTTTTTTATAAATTCTAATAATCAGCAACCGATAGGGGGTAGACCAAACACCAAGAGTGGAGACGAAGCCAAGAGAGCCTCAAAGATGACTGCTTTCTGACTTGAACTGTTTTAGATTTAAGGGACCCCTGCCTACCTTTTTAAAATGCAGCTTTCGGACGGAAATCCAAATTTTCTGTTTTTAGTTAATACTAGTTGTTTGCCAGTGGTCGAAATTCGACCATAAAGCATTAATCTTTTTAATTTGAGTGTGAATAATGTTCTTCTGTCAAAGAATATGTCTCACCATTCTATATACACTGGAACCTACTAAAGTGACCACCTTGGCTAAGAGACTATTTGTCTTTAGTGACCACTTTTGTACAATTTCACTTTACAACCACCACACTCATCTGTGAAGATGGTGTTTTTATAAAAACTCTATCATGTTTTGCTAAATACAAAGGGAGCTTCAGCGAGTGACTTTTGGCGCAACTTTTGAGGGAGGCACTTGACCATGGTCGGACGCTATTGTAGTTAAAATGGATGAATGTCCATAAAACTGCAACTGACCGTAAAGTGTTGGAAATCTTTTATGTGTTCCGATAACAGAACCATAAATGATAAAGACACAAACTATTTTTGATGGACAAATTCATTTTGTAACTCTTAACAACATATATCACTTCTGAGTCGTTTGAAATAGCCTAAAACCTCTAAAATACGCTTTAGTGAATCTGCCCATAAAGTGAAATATATTTAAAATCCTGTGGGTGGCCCTTCTCTCATTTTTCCCTGGTGTTAGTCACGTGTTTAGTACTAAATGTATCTGAATTCCTATTTATTAACATTTAGTATCCCCGCCCACTTACTAACTTAGTAACTAAACAATTGGTTTAGTTAGCTACTAAATCTATCTGAATAAGTACCTATTTTTTCCCTGCAGTTAAGTTACTTTCAATAACAATTTCAACGGCATACATTTTGTAAACTATTATTTATACATGATGTGAGAAAAAGCCTTGATTACATGTATTTAATTAATAAGATGTGAGTAAGTGATAAATGTTTAATTCTGCATTTAGTCACTCAATCTGTCTGTACAACATATTTGTAATTCATTTAATAGTTACTTGCCTTTGAAAATAAATAGGTAAATTTTAACAACTTAAGACACTAAACGTATATTGAAATTAACTTATGCTTGAAGATGTAAAACATAATTACTTCCGTTTTAGCAAAGGTTTCATAGAAAAAAGTCATTAAATTGTATTGGACATAAAAAAAAAAGAAAAATCAGAAATAATGCACTCGATCTTCAACCATATACCATACCTTCAACCATATACCTACTCTTATACCATATATTTGGTTAGAGAAAAAAACCTTTATCACGGTTTAACCTTTAACCATGTATTCGGTTCTAGAAAAAACCTTGATATCGGTTCAAATGCATATGTTCCTTTAAATATATAATAGGTTACATAAAAAAACGTAGATCCTGGTTCGACGTTTAACCTGCAGAATGGTGCTTGAGGAAGCACCAATAAAATGGTGAATATTAGCACCACATTTTTACTTCCTTGTACGTAGTATAAGGAAGTAATGTGATCCCGAAAAATTTTGGGGGCCAAATTTCGACAAAAAAACCGATTTTGACTACCTCTAAATTTAATTTTAAGAATTTTTTCGATGCATCTCATCGTAGGCTAGCATGCACGATCATATTAACGCGTCTGCAACTCATTTTGACCAGCGGCGAGTCTACTGTGGTCAGTTTTTCCATGCCGTCTGTACGTACGTACGTACGTACGTATGTATGTAACTCGCATATCTCAAAAACTATTGGTCGTAGAATGTTGAGATTTGATATTTAGGATTGTTCTATGATCTAGTTGTGCACCTCCCCTTTTGGTCGCAATCGAATGTATAGTTTATGTACAGGACCGCCCAAAAGATTCGAAATACATTACGCTCTATGGGCCGAAATTCATTAAACTCGCTTAACTCAAAAACTATTAGGCGTAGAATGTCGAAACTTCATATTTTGGATAGTTGTAACATCTAGTTGTGCACCTCCCCTATTCGACTGGATAGTTTATCTACAGGACTGCCCAAAACATTCGAAATACATTACGCTCAATGGGCCGAAATTCATTAAACTCGCATATCTCAAAAACTATTAGGCGTAGAATGTTGAAACTTTATATTTAGGAACGTTGTAACATCTAGTTGTGCACCTCCCCTTTCGGTTCCATTCGACTGGATAGTTTATCTACAGAACTACCCAAAAGATTCGAAATACATTACGCTCTATGGGCCGAAATTCATCAAAGCGTTTTTTAGAGGTATTGGGCTATTTCAAACGACTCAGAAGTGATATTTGCTGTAAAGAGTTAGAAAATGAAATTCTCCATTAAAAAAAGTGTCTTTATCATTTATAGTTCAGCTACAGGAACACTCAAAAGATTTCCAATACATTACGGTCAATGGCAATTTTAGGGGCATTCATCCATTTCAAGCACAATGCCGTCCTACCACATAAGTTAGGTAATGGTCCGACTACGGTCACGTGACTCCCTCAAGAACTATCCAAAAGTCGCCAAGCTTGGCGACTTTTGGTGTACGTGTGTGCATATTTAACTCTCAAATCTCAAAAAATATTATGAAATTTCATATATAAGATTGTTGTATCATCTAGTTGTGCATCTCGATTTTTGGTTCCAATCTACTGGAGAGTTTATTTACAGAACCACCGAAAAGAATTTCAGTACTTTAATGTCTATGGACATCTTCAATATAATACAACTGTAGACGGTCATTGTTTGGTTCATGCCCAAAATCTCGCCGTCTGTCCTCGGCCTTGGCGAGTTTTGGCGAAATATCGCCAAATTTGGCGATATTCAGTTATTTGGTCCATGCCCAAAGTATCGCCATTTGTCATCGTAGTTGGCGAGTTTTGGCGAAATATCGCCATATTTGGCGATAATCTGTCATTGTTTGGTTCATGCTAAAAATCTCGCCAAATGTCGTCGAAATTGACGAGTTTCGCCGAAATATCGCCAAATTTGGCGCCAAAATTTATTTCGTATTTTGTATAACTGTAAAACTTTAACCCGTAGAATTTTGAACTTTTGTATTTAGAACTATTGTAATATCTAACTGTTTTCAATATCTTTTTTGACAGCAATCGACTGAGAATTTATTTACAGGGTTTGCGAATGACTTTAAATACATTGAGGTGTATGAATGCATTCAATTCATTGAAAGTCTGTGGTCAATGATACGGTACAATGGTGGCGAGATTTTGGGGATAGCCAAAGTAGTTTGGATCTCCCCAAAATCTCGCAGACTATCTCAAGTTTGTCGGCTTTTGGTGAAATATCGCCAAATAAAGTGTTAGAAGGAAATCTTTCAAATTGAACTCAGCTTGGCGATATCGAAATATTTGGCTAGAAATCGCTAAATCTTACTATTATTGATATTTTATCTCTTTCAAAGAAATAAGTTTAGAGGAAGTGCGTCGAAAATATTTTTGATCTAATAGACGTGCAAGGAAGTCATGTGTTGGACACATCAGATTTTTTAAAATACCGACTGCAGCTAAATTGGCAGTCCAGAATATAGAATGAGTCCAGAAATTTAGTCAACTCTATAAAAAACAGTAAGACATGGGGTGGCGAAGCTGGCCCCTTACCTTAGAGTTTTTGGCTAGTAAATTGAAAAGAAGAAAGTCCCCCCCCCCAAAAAAAAAGAAAAAGAAATAAGATGGAGATCAATTTACAAATGCATCAAAATCTTTATTTAAAAAATCCAAGATACAAAATACAAGTTAGAATCAACAATTCAAAAGGCACACACCGCATATGGCTCCATTTTAAACATTACAGCTTTGCTGGTATATTATACCAAGTAGTTTCAAGAGACATTAACTTTATACAATTGCATCATCTGTGAGTAACGAATCTTTGACAATATGGCTATAAACAAAGAAAAAGCACATACCAGTAGAAATATATACACATTATCTAATCAAAAAGCATGAACAGAGATCTGCACAGACTTTTTACACAGGTTCCCGTTTTTCTCTAATTGTAAAAATTTTACTCATAATTTTGTGAATTTGGAATTAGCATTAAGTCAGGTTTTTCTAGCTAGGGTACCGTTTTTGTGAAAGTTTTTTTTAAAAATCAGTTTCTGAAAAATATATACAATTTTATATATTAGAATTTAAAAACTATCCATGTATTATGTATATAAATATCTACAGATTTTTATAAATAAACACATTAATGTTTTTTATTTGTATAGATTTATACACTGTAAAACACTTATTTTCGAGAGCTGTAATTTTTGCGAAAATGAAAATATTGGTGATTTTGCGAGCTGAAAATTTCGCGAATTTTATGTGAATAGAACCGAAAGTTGAAAAATACTTAAAGTACCTAAATATAGAACCCCCTTTCCCATAAGGCATTTTAAGAAACTTCATTTTGTCCAAAAATTTCATCCTCTCCTCTCCATTTTCAGTGGCTTTAACGGTTTACTTCGAAAAAATCATGTGATTTTGGTACATAAATACAAATAAACTAATTATGCCATTCTTTTCAAAATTTTTAGAATGTCTCTTTACAAGCTGTACTATACAACGCAATACACGATAAATCTGTATCAGTTGCGGAGCTTTCAGAAAAAATTCTTAAAAATCGAAAATCTAGCAGGATGCGTGACTCTTTCGGAAATTTTTGCTAAACAATTTCATGTTGAAAAATTTTTTGCTAAAGTTTTATAAAAGGCACCATTGTTTCGTTTATTACGGTGGGTAGTAGACTTCAGAAAGAATAATCCTGATTTTTTTTTGTGAATAAGCTGATTTCTATTAGATGAATTATTGTTTTACGATCAAGAAACAGTTGTAAGAATGAAAGCTGTCAAGGAAGAGTTTATAACTGTGCAATAAATCATTCATTTTTGCAAGGGAAAAATTTGGGAATTTTTTTATTATTATTTGAAGAGAAAAAAAAAAGTACTTCAAGGATTTAATATTTGCTATTACGACAAACTCAGGAAAATTAAAGCCTCGCGATAATAAGTGCATTTACAATAACTACTCTTTGCAAGAAATTAATTTTGCAGATAAACACAGATTTGTGAAGGATCTGCCTTTCACAGAAAGATTTTTACATGGGGGTCCGTTTTTATAATGAAAAGTATTGAGAAAGTTCCATTTTTAAAAAGAAAAATATTATGAAGAAATCGTTTTAATGATAAAATATTTTGTGGAGGGACTGTTAAGGGATCCAAATTTCTCCTAAACAGCCCCTGACAAAGGAAACAGATAAGATGATATTGATAAGATGAATGTGCATCTGCTTTTATATATTTTTTTACTAATAAAAAAAGGAGCACGATTTCTTGACTTTATTTCATTACATATAGATGACCTTATATAATGACTTTTTCAGTTTACATCCTACTTCAAAGGGAATTGAAATTTGCAGTACCTGCATTTTAAATTTAGAAGCCACCTTCAAAGCAAAAATATTTTATGGAACAAGCTATTCACGATTCCCCATCCCCTTTTTTTTCCCCTGGGCGATGAGGACGTGGGGGGCTGTTTAAAAACCTTACCACTGGTGTATTGATATTAAAAAATGCACTAGCTATGTAATTCAAAGCTGAAAGTTTGAAAACGCCCATTTGGTTGGTTTTTTTTTTTTTTTTTTTTTTTTTTTACCCTCCGCTAAAGAGGGTAATAGTTTTCGGCAGACGAAAAAAGTCGTGGATGATAATTGATAGTAAATAAAATCTTACAGATCTCACGGAAATTTGAAACACACCAAGATCCGACACATGATTGGAATAATGGATACTTGAAAAATTTCAAAGTAACGTCAGATGAAACAAAAGGGGAAACTGTAAGATTTTGTCAGAGCGTCTGCGACTGGCTGTCAAGTTCCCGAGGTTCCGATTTCATTTTTCAGAACTTGGATTTGTTTCCAGAGTCGCGTTCAAACTTTTGTCCCTCCTCGGAGCAAGTGGTGGTGTTCTGTCGTGGCATTTCTAAAATTTTCATTTTTGCGGGATCAGTGTGAAATAGCTCGTAGGCTTGGTATTTCACGCTCTACTGTTCAGTATTACATCGTTAAATATCAGAAGAATATACCCGGGACTGTTTTTCAAGGCCGCGCTGGCCGTCCTTGCCAGTTGTCTAATCCGGAAGAAAGTCATCGTGAAACTAACCGTCTATTTATGCAAAGAAAAAGGGAAGATCCAGATTTTCGTGCTCAAGAAGCGGAATCCAAATCCAGAAGACAAGACAGAAAACGTTTACGACTCTGTCTAGATATACCATCGAAAAGACCAAGAACAGATACTGATCTAAATGTAAGGTGTGAAGAACTAGAATTTCGTAAATTAGCTGAGAAATTTTTCGAAGCTGTTGCTGATGGTCCAATCCACCAATGCTATTGTTGTGATCGACTGTGGTTCAAAAAGTCAATAAGAACCCATTCCAAAACAACTTTACTGTCCAAAGGAGCGACAACGGACTTTATAAAAACTAGTCTTTTACAAAGATATCGATGATATTGGCAAATTTTTGCAAAACATGTTACGATTGTTTGATTAAATTGACAATACCAGAATTAGCTATAAGCAATGGCTTCGAATTCCCCGAAATACCGGATTGTTTAAAATACTTGACACCACTGGAAGAACGGTTGGTTTCTCCCCGTTTGATTTACATGCAAATACATCCTGTACATGGCTGCCAATACAAATTAAAAGGTTCTGTCAAAAAACCTCTTTAGCGGAGGGGAAACTAATTTCAGCTGAAGGCTGAATATTTTATGTTCTCTTTACCTTTTAGCAGTAAGAAAGGTATCGGTTTTCTTTTAATTTTTTTTTTTTTTTTAAGACAACCCACGTGGGTTTTTCCACATTGGGCGTAATCAGAACAACTTCAAAGTATTCCTCTCTTCGACTGCAAAAATGAACATCCATATCTCAATGCCAAGTCTCAGAATCTGTGCAGGATGCTAGCAAGTGCTGCATCTTATTTTTACAACGTTCAGGTTAAACAATGTAGAATATTCATGGATTATTATGGTTAAGGACAACCTTTGAGTATGTGATGGCGTTGCAACAGTACAGATTGATACAGATAATCCTGCTACCTTAAAACACAATTTCTGACAAACATTACACACGGTTTTCTCCTGTATGAGTGCGAAGATGAAGTATCCAATTTGAGCCAGTGAAAATTTTTTATTACACATTACATTCACGAGGTTTCTCTTCAGAATGAGTGAGGATGTGTCTTCTCAAGTCTTCTTTGTTTTCAAATACTCTATGACAAACATCACACTCATTCAGTTTCTCTCCAGCATGAGTGCGGAGGTGGGATCTTAAACTTACAGCCTGTGTAAAAGCCTTATGGCATATACTGCACTGATGAGATTTCTCTCCTGTGTGAATGAGGAGGTGTTTTTTCAAGTTTGTTTTCTGTGTAAATGCTTGAAAGCACACATCACATACATGAGGTTTTTCTCCTGTATGAGTGCGAAGATGAAGTTTCAAATTATAATGGCTCAAAAATCTTTTAAGACACACATCACATTCATGAGGTTTCTCTCCAGTGTGAGTGAGGATGTGTCTTCTCAAGCCTTCTTTGGATGTAAATTCTCTATGACACACATCACACTCATGAGGTTTTTCTCCTGTATGAGTGAGGATGTGTCTTCTCAAGCACCATTTGTATGTAAATACTCTGTGACAAACGCCGCACTCATGAGGTTTTTCTCTTGTATGAGACCGGAGGTGAGCTCTCAAGTTTCCAGCCCGTGTGAAAACCTTATGGCATGTACTGCACTGATGAGATCTATCTCCCGTGTGAATGAGGAGGTGTTTCTTCAAGTTTCCTTTCAGTGCAAATGTTTTAAAGCACACTTCACACTCATAAAGTTTCTCTCCTGTATGTGTGCGGAGGTGAACTCTCAAATTTGTGGCTTGTGAAAACGATTTATGGCACATATCACACTGATGAGGTTTCTCTCCAGTGTGAGTGAGGAGGTGTGTTTTCAACTGTCCTCTTTGTCTAAATGCTTTGAAGCAAACACTGCACTGATAAGGTTTTTCTCCAATGTGAATGCGGAGGTGTACTTTTAAATTTCCAGGAAGCGAAAATGTTTTATGACATACTTTGCATTCATGCGGCTTCTCTCCAGTGTGATCTAAAATGTGTAACTTTAAGTTCCGTATGTTTTTAAATGCTTTAAAGCATACACCACACTCAATTTTTTCCCCTCCACTATGAGTACGGAGATGTTCTTTTAAGTTTCCAGGTTGAGAAAATGCTTTGTGGCACACATCACATTTATGATTTTTTTCTCCTGTTTGAGTGCAAAGATGGCCATTCAAGTCTCCACATCTGGAGAAAGGTTCTTCACAATTATGATATTTGTCTTCCATGTGAGTGCTAAGATGAACACTCATATTTCTGAAAACAGAAAATATTTTATGGTAATTAAGAAGTTACGTGAACTGTTACTAAGCCACGATACAAAATCACTATGCATATATTGTTCTCTGGCCTAATACTAATTATGTGTATTTATTCTTTGTTTCTTTAACTCTTAATGCAATCGAGATATTTCTTTCTTTTTCAGATTGATGAAGAAACACAGCTATATTCATGGCTTTTTAAACTCATGTAAGATAAATAGAATCTATTCTAAATATATTCTCCTGTTACATCATATACATTTTTAAAATATTTTTCATCTGTTAATTTTTTTATAAATTCTATTTGGATAAAATAGTTGACTCTTTTAATCTGAACAGCTCTTTATATATTGTCTTAGAATGATAGTATATATAAACTATTAAAAACTTGTTTGAAAATTACAATGTGCTTCTTTTATTAAATTAGAAAACTATGAATGACTGGTGATAAGTCCAATGAATGTTTGACATAAAACAACTGTGCATGAATTTTGCTGCATCTGAAATAAAGAAAAGCAGAAAATAAATATTAAAACACAGAAATATAAAATTCAAGTTTATGAAATACTATTTAATTCTACAAATCAATATACTCTTTGTGGGACTAGGGCTTGACATCCATTGAATTATATGAGACATAATTTTGATGAGTGCATCTTTTTTTTTTTATATATATATAAAAGGGCCCAAGTATGTTTAATAGAGTCAGAAACAGAGCAAGTAATCACAAACAGATTCTTGTATGTGTATTTCAAAACAAAAGAAGCTGATAAAATAAATAAATAAAATATAATGGATCTTGATATAAGTATCACTAAAACACATTCTTCATATATTGAGCATTAATATCTGAATGAATCTCAATTCAAAATATTGTATATATTCTACTATAAGCCAGACCTATAACTTTAATTTAAAGGATTAGTAAAGTATCCAGAACCCGAGTATAAGCTGATGTACAAATGCAGTGCAAAGAAGACTGATTACTCTTTTCAGCTCCCTCCGTTTTCTTCGGCACTGAATGCTTTTGAAATAAATAATGACATGCTTTGAAAAATGAACAATTTCAATAAGCATACTTGTTTTACTGTAAGTTGTAGTAGATTGTTTTAGCTCAAGAAAAAGGTTGAATGGATGAGCGTGAAATGGCCGGAGAAGGTGTACAGCTCCGATTCAAAAAATTAGAATAATGTAAAAAAGAATGGGATTTTATTCCTGATAGAATGTTAATTTGCATACTTTGTTAAAAAAAAAAATATTTAAAGTGTCTGAATATCTTCAGTACAGTTGTCACACTAATAATTATCTATTAAAAAAATATTAGAACTATTTAAAAAGTCAGAATATCTGGATGCCATGGTTCAAAAAATTAGAATATGCAACTATTTTCCTATTGGTTTAGAGAACAGCTGGGAGACTAACATGTGCGGACTATAAAATGTGTTCCGCTGAAAGTGAAAAATCTTTTGGCATTTGATTTTAGATCAGTAATTGATTGATATGGGACGAAAGAGTGACTTACTGAGGCTGTAAAATTTCGAATTGCATACTTGCCCAAAAGAAGGAAAAACACAATTTTTTATAGAAAAAGGAAGTGAAATGTTCTCAAACAAGTGTGAGTAGAGTTTTGAGAGAATATTCTAATAATAAGGGTTTTCAAAATAAACTCTTTAAAAGTGGTCGAAAGCCAGTAACTTCGGTAAGAGATGAAAGGAAATTAAAAAAGTTTGTGAAGAAACATCGCTTTCGGAGTGTGAGATATTTGCAGAGAGAATGGAAAGAAGTGGGTATAAATACCTCTATATCTACAACATTACGACGACCTCACAAATTAGATTTTAGATCGCGTGTACCTAAGACAAAGGCACTCTTATCAGCTAAGCAAAAGGTTGCAAGAGTTAAATGCAGTAAACAAAGGCTATTTTGGTGTCAAGATGACTGGAAAAGGGTACTCTTCAGCGATGGAAGTATGTTTTGTATATCTCATGGGAATCAAGGCATATATGATTGGAGACTTAAACAAGAAGCCTTTGATTAAAAAAATGTTTAAAACGTGCAGTTAAATTTGCGACCTCTGTCATGGTATGGGGCTGCATGACTGCACAAGGCCCATGCAGGGTATGTTTTGTTAACACAAAAGTCAATTCAGAACTGTATCAAGACATTCTTGAGCACTTCATGATACCTTCATCTGAGAATTTATGTGTGTGACGATATCGTGTTTCAGCAAGATTCAGCCTCTTTCCACACTTCTAAATCGACAACTAAATGGCTCCAAGAGAAGGAAGTAAATGTACTCCCTAGGCCTTCAAATTCATCCTATCTAAATCCCATCGAGAATTTGTGAGGAATTGTGTAAAAACGCCTTCAAGAAGTTGCACCAAGAGACAAAAAAAGAACTTTTTTCTAGTTTGAAGAACATATGGGCAAATATTAATAAAAATATTTGTGAACCTTTAGTTAGTAAAATGCCAAACCGTTTAAGAGCTGTCATTAAAGCTGAGGGTGATGCAACAAAGTACTGATTAGGATGTAAAATCCCTTCGAGTTTAAATTCGAGTTATACTATTTACATTATTCTAAATTTTTAAACCATGTTTTGAAGTATTCTAATATTTTGAATTTTTTTCACTTCCTGTTTTAAATATATTTTCTATCTCATTGTGATATGTTTACATTTATATAATCTACAATTTATGCAGATTTATAGTACGTAATTTATATTTGGTATTATTGATTATTTATTTGATAAATTAGATTTGCAATTTCCTTGAATATAATTTCTTTCCTTATTCTAATATTTTGAATCGGAGTTAAAGAATAAGAAACCGGGTGCTTTCTTGAAGAAGCCATCTATGTTAGCAAGAAATTCTTTCTATGCCCACGAAACGGTTGATGTTTTGAAGAAAGTGGATAGCTTTAAGACCACAGTAGCTGTGATTTCTGCTGTCGTAACTTCCATGCTGCAGCCGCTAGATGTTTCATTGAACAAGTCTTTCAAAGACCGACTTCGGGCCAAGTGGGACAACTCGATCTAGTCATCAGATGCAGCATTTGACGAAAGGCAGCATGTTAAAGAGGAATAATTTTACAGTAGGTAAAGGAAGCATGGGCCGATATTCTGGCATTGCGTTGGCATTCTGGCATATTTCTGGCATTCTAGCGTTGCTGATAAAGCACTTCTTGAATGATTATTGCAAAATCATTCAAGAAGTGCTTTATCAGCAACGCTATGGAAGACAATGGGGATGATGCAGCGCCTATTTCAGAGGCTGAGGAAGACGGCAATATTCACCTGAACGTGCTGATGACAAAGCGGAATTCAAGGATTTGTTAGGAAAAACTGACAGCAATTCTGACTTTGGTGGGTTTTAAAAGCTAATTTTCCCTTACCAAAAAGGACAACCATTTTTAGGAGGAAAAAAAATAGTAAAATTGGCAATCTCTCGGTTTGTTTGTTTTCTGACCCATATATATGATGACCTGACTTTTTAATAAAAATTTTGACCAAACTGCCTGGCTTATACTTGAGTAGGTATGGTATTATTTCAAAACCACAAATAATGAATATATTTTTAGATTTTTTTTACCTTTCCAAAAATATTTTAAGTAATTTTGTAATTTAAAAAAGTACTTATAAGTATAAACTGCTAATAAACATAAAAAAAATCTCTATATTAAATTTAAAAAAATTAAATCATGCTAGCGTGTAGCTTAAAAATTACTCATACAAACTCAAATTTTTCTCAGGAGTAGTTTATATTTTACAATCTCTCACTGATGATGATCACATTAGAATTAAATTTATATTGGTTTAAAATTAGTACAAGAAGATATGAAATCTCTATATTTATTAGAGAAATTTATTACTTATTTTATTTAATGAATTACTATGTTTACAGTTACTAACCTCAAAAATGTTATATAACTGACTTTTGTAGGTGAAACTCTTTTCTCACAAACCGTATAAGTTTGCTAAATTTAATATGCATATATATTTTTACTCCTATCCTTTTGAAAATACTTTACTTACAGCCTAAAAAAAAACTATGTGAAAACTCTTGTGTTGTTTTATATCAAGAAAACACAATACATATAATGGATATTTTATTTCATTGTCCAATGAAGAAAATATTGCTGTTGAATTTCCTCTCGCAAAATGGGGTAAATAGATTAATTTGACAAAAGTAATAAGTGAAATCAGTAGCATAAAATTTAGCCATAAAGTAAAACTTTAAAGCATGAGGACTGATTTATCACGGATGAGATTGATAAGAAAGAAAACAGTCGGAAAGAATGCGCGTACAATATTTGAGCAATAATACTTATGAATTGTAAGTTCAAAAAATATTGTCATTGCTACTGATATTAAATCCATCCTACTTATACAGTAGAATCTCGCTACAACGATATCCTCTATAATGATAATTCTCTCTATTACGATATTTTTTCATAGTCCTGGCTGAATTCCCTTTAGATTAATGTAAAACAATTCTCTGTAATTACGATATCCTTTAAAACGATAATTCTCTCTACAACGATGGTAACAATTATCCCTTACATCACAATAACTCTCTCTACTACGATATATATTTTTTTTCTACGATGCATCAGAAGCCCAACTCATGCACACACATTGAAAGCTACACAAAGAAAGTCGAGGTAAAATGATTGGAACGGGTTGGACCACGCCTCTGCCAAAGAACGTCTTCTAAGTTTCGTTTTGCTGATGTAACACTATGGTAATGAGAAAGTGCATTTCTCGTAAGGTGGAAGGACAGTTCGCATTTCCTGGATGACACATCTTTGATTCTTATCCCCCCCTCTTTAAAAAATTGGTCAAGGATTCCTTTCACCGGAACTGATATAGAAAACGATACGTTCTTTTGTCTGAACTTGAGTAAGAATTTTAACCTCCGATAAATCCTATTGAGGTCGATTATTACACGAGGATATTTTAAATTATTTATGAGTTTTGTTTACTTTGAAGTTCGTTTAGTGAAAATCGAAAGTAAATGGCTAAAAGAAAACAAATATCTATCGAAGTGAAATTCAACATCATAAAAGATTTTGATAAAGGCATGAAGCAAGCCGAGGTTTGCAGAAAATACGGACTTTCACAGTCGACTGTTGCCAATTTCCGATTTCTTTACACAGGATTCAAAATAAAAAAGGATAAATTAATGGGTATGTATTTTCAGTTAATATCTAATACATTTTAAAAAACGCTTTTGCGGCATTCAGGTATTACTTATTTAGACATTATGTATTTGTTATTCAAATATGCTATAAATATTTATAAGCCATATCGCCGCTAGAATCCCTGGCGAGGCGGCAACGGTATTTAACTAAAATTTGTGAGTGTTGTGAAAATTACTGAAAACTATAAACATGTTTTTCTCCTTTCATTTATTATATATTACTTGCGAGGATGTGCTGAATGAAAACAGAACACTTTCTGGTGACACCGCTGGGTATGGGATATATGAAGAACAAAAATCTTTTCGTTCCAATATCGATTCTCTCTATAACGATAATTCTCTTTACAACGATATATTATTTTGACCCCCAAACTATCGTTATAGAGGGATTTCACTGTATACAATTTTGACTTAATAAAAAATAAAAAATTAAATTTTTGAAACAATAGAAAAACAACAATTTTGAAAGTCTGAAGAACCTCGATCCTGATTTATAAATAACAAAGTTACTACAAAAATAACACAAAATTTTTATTAAATTGTCGATAGTTGGCACCATTATCCTTATTATTCCGTACTTATTAGTGTATGCCGTGCATTTATTTATTTATTTTAATTTAAGGCAAAAATTCTGTGTGCTTTACATGTAATACAGTTTAACCTTCATATCTTGAATAAATATGTTTTCCCTTAGAAATTGACTCCCTTTCATTCCCCCTTGCTTTCTTGAAAAAATATCTCCAACTTTTCCGGTGTCACCCTGAGACAAACAGATTACTGTAATTTTTTTAAGACTGCTTGTAATAAAATATGTATCTATGAATCAAGAAATTTATTCAGAGTAGATAATAAAACTGGAAAAATCTTTCTCCATAAAAGTACTGCAGCATCTTTATTCAACTCATATTTTATTTATTTATTTATTTTACAAAATTACTAGTAACATCATTTTTTCTTGTCAAGTCAAGAACCCACCAGAACCCTCAATTATTTTTAACCCATATATGCCCCCGACTGTTTCCACCTTATTCTTCTGGCATGAACAATGATCATTTTTGTTATGGGTTAATGTATATGTTACCGGCAAAGCATGAAATTCGGCATTCTGTAGAATGCCTAGGCATTGTATAGAATGCCTAAAACTAGCCGCCCATGTATGAAATCATTATTTTTTCACATATTGCCTAGGCATTCTATAGAATGCCAAATGCGAAACTGGCAAAGTACGAAATACATATCCGACTGTATGTAAAATGTAATGAAATGCAATTTGAAATGTCATTCAAGCCTTCCATGTTGCATATGTAAGTTGATTTAATTTTTTTATGAAAAATTTGTTTCCCTTAATAAGAAAGGCATAGGTTTTATTTTCTTCAACTTTCATTTTTCTTTACGTATTATGAATAATTTTTTATGGCACTCTCATAATCTTTTTCAGAATAACATTTGTAGTTTTGAGGATTGTTATGGGTTAATGTATATGTTACCGGCAAAGCATGAAATTCGGCATTCTGTAGAATGCCTAAAACTAGCCGCCCATGTATGAAATCATTAGTATTTCAGACATTTTTTAGGCATTCTATAGAATGCCAAATGAGAAACGGGCAAAGAATGAAAAACATATCCGACTGTGTGTAAAATGTAATGAAATGTAATTTCAAATGTCATTTAAGCCTCCCATGTGTTGCGTATGTAAGTTATTTAATTTTTTTTATGAAAAATTTGTTTCCCTTAATAAGAAAGACGTGGGTTTTATTTTCTTCAACTTTCATTTTTCTTAACGTTATTATGAATAATTTTTCATGGCACTCTCATAATTTTTTTCAGAATAACATTCGCATTTTTCAGGAATGCACGTATTTTATATGGGAATGGGTTAGTTGAGACGGACTAATGTAGAAAAGGGCGAATTGGACCGATCCATGGAAGAGTTGCATCCCCGAAATGGAGGGGAGAGGGACAATCAGGGGCGGCATTTCAACTTTTCGTTTGGGGGGTGCGAAACACGATGTGTGAATCCACAATGTGAAAAAATCTGGAGTGACTCCACTCGACTTTCCGAACACTTGATATTTCCAACGCATTTAAATAAGTTCCATTCAACTGAATCGGATCTTAGTGCACTTAAAATTATTTTAAGTGTACAGGCCGCAATGTATAAGAATACTTTTTTGTAGCCATGTAAAAAACTGACCGGCGTACACTCGCTAAAATTTTCGCAGTGTGTAAGACAGTGACCTATAATATGCGTACCTAATTTGATGTCAAATGCACCATTTAGGCACTAGCTCACGTTAAATTATTTGCGTCATTTTAAATTATTTGCATCATTTGCGTAAATTATTTGCGTCATTAATTTTTGCAAGTCTGTGAGCAAACTATCAGATCTACACACACCAAAATCCTGGAGGCAGGGCCGGCCTCCTGTTTGACGAGGGCCGGTTTCAAATATTTTTGGGGGGTTCCTAAAATCACAAACGTTAAAAATTCATGAACGAATAGACGTGCGCTTCTAGAAAAACTAAGAGAGGATTTACTAAAATACCACTAATACCACTTTACTGATCGTAGTAATCTAAAATTTAAGTCTAAATCGCACTGAAGGTCTGTTAGAATCTTTCAAAATTTTCACTTTATTAGATAATAAAAAAGTATGAAGGGACTTTTGATTTAAGGGCCCTTCTAAAGCATGGGCCAGGTTGCTTTACATCCGCAACATCTCTCCCCCGTGGCCGGTCCTGAATACTGGTCTTGCGACGGTGGTTTATAACATATGTACCAAATTTGAGTTTAATCGAATGAACCGTTTAGGAGCTACCGTGTTCACTCACATACATACATACACCTCGTAAAAATAGCATAAATGAATTCAGAAGACCTGAAAACACATGATGTGTGTACAGTTGGACGTATTGGTGAAACTACAACAATATGTCAAAGTCGAATTTTTTCATGATTACAATAATTTGCTTACATGGTACATGTTCGGAAAGTAATAAATAAAATTTTTGTTAACGGGGAGAGTGGGGGAGGGGTTTGATAAAATTGAATTGATGCTGAGAAAAATAACTGTTGTTAACATAAATTTTCAATCGGCAAAAAATTCTCCAGTTTCTCATCACAAATGTAAGTTGTGCGTGAAATTGCTTACCAGTTCTCGTCCCTCTTCAAGCAAAAAAAGAAAAAAAAAAAAAATCTGGGGGCGCTACCGCACCCGTCGCCGCCCTGGGGACAATCATAGGGGACCCTGCAGCCTCGCGAAGGGACAGCGATAGCATATTTTCGAAGAGCCCCCTACAGATATAACCGGACCCAGTGATGTTTTGGGGGGTCCCGCAAAGTGCCAGCAGTAGCATATTTTCGATGGGATCCCTACAGCGATGGCCGTACCCAGTGATGTTTTTATTTGGGTCTCGCAAAGGGAAAGCGGTAGCATATTTTCGAGGGAAGCAAGGTAAGGATTCCGGTGCAATTCGTCCCTCGATTTGGCTGATAGCTGTTGGCGCGGGTGCAACTAACCCTCATTCATTTATACAAGCGTGTACCAAAAAGGTGGTAACGGGATTTTAATTCCTTAGCTATTAGAAATAAGTGGACAGTGCAAATTGAAACAAATGTTCAAAATAAGGTGGGAAATAACATTCCATTAAAAAAATTCCTAAAAAAAATTAGTAATATGCGTCCCATACACTAATGAGGTGACAGACAAAATTTGAGAATTATAAAGCGTCAGAGATATGAAGATAAATATAACGTTGACTTAAACCACTTTTCAATGGCTCTCGAAGGGGAAAAGATCACGTTGAATGACCGCATTTCAGGGGTCGTACAGAAATTACGAAAGAAAATCTTTTTTCCCACTCTAGCAATAAACGTTTATATTCAAAATGATGTACAGTCTCCGATCATATTTCATTAAAGATGTATTTTGTGACGTTGTATGATGAAAGGCTCTCAAATTTTTTACACAACCTTATTAGTATGAGGAGCACATTTTACTAACAGGGAATTTTTTTCGTACGGGGCTCGTATGCGAGAATTTAAAAAGTGTAACCCTATAAAAATTAACGAGAGGGTTGTTTTCTTAACGGAGTCTTATTTCTGATCTCATTTTGGAAAAAAAAATTTCAATTTACCCTGACCACTTATCTCTAAAGAATAAAATCCCGTTACCACCTTTTTGCTACACCCTGTATAATAGCCTCATCAGGACATTTTTTCATACTTTGCCTAAATAGCATTTGCCATTCTAAAGAATGCTTAGGTATTATACACAATGCTTACGGAGAGTATGTAATAATCCTCATATTTTACACTTTGTCTAAAAACGCCCGGCATATGACGCCCGTTATGCCGGCGTTTCATATTTTGCCAGTAACATATACAAAGTGAAAATGTTTCATGTCAACAGTCAACTTAAATTATTTTGTAAAACACAGATTTAAAAGATCGAAAATTTAATAAGATTGGGACATTAGGCACAAAAGAGTTAATATTTATTTTGTAGCTAATTTTATTAAAATATTTATGCCCTATAAAATTTCTGGCAATATAATAGATTGCTAAGAAAAAGATCTTCATAAAATTTATTTTTTTATTATGGTCAAACGCACAATTTTTGTATACAATGGGCGGGGAAAAAACTGAAAAGTTTATCCACTTGTCCCCTTAAAAAACTGAAGAGAGATTTAATACTTATTACTTAAAACTGTATAAATAGAAAAAAATTAACTTACAAACATAATTACTTTATTTTTAATATAAAGTCTCAAAACAAATATGACAATCAGCATGTGTCTGGAAAACTGTTATAATGGGAGGGTGGAGATTATTCATATTTACATTACATCAGCAGCCAAGATCAACTTCCCTTATGATGTGCAAACAAATACAGGTTTCTAATTTACGCAGGTATATAAATCACATATGGACAATTTATAGCCCGCAGGCGGGATTTGGCCCACCACGCCCTTTGATGCGGCCCGAGGAACATATCAAAACTCCGTATGAAATACATATAAACTATTAAAACTCCATATAATTCCTAATTATGCGGCCCAAGATTTCACTAGCATCCTAAAGTATAGCCCGAAACTTTTCAAATTTTGCCCATGCCTGATATAAATTGAAACGAAGAAATCAAAAAAGATACGATGGAAGTCAATTTTCAAATGCACCAAAATCTTTATTTAAAAAATCCAAGATACAAAATACAGGTTACAATCAGCAATTCAAAAGGCACACACAGCATATGGCTACATGTTAAACATTACTCCTTTGCTAGTACATTATGCCAAGTAGGTTCAAATACACCTTAATTTTATACAGTTGCATCATCCTTTATTCACAAATAGATTGTTCCAATACAAACAGAGTAACACATCTTTGGCAATTTCCCTACAAACAAAGAGAAAGCATATACCAGCAAAATATATGCACAGCTGCAGGAAAAAAAGGCCCACTTCTACTTTCTTCGGCAGTCGTTCGTCTTAGAGCAAAGTTACAGATACCAATCTTTTGTACACTTCAATTTGCTATGCATAAAAATTGCAGAAGGGGCCATCTACATATTAAAATTCGCGCCATCTTCCCCCCCCAATTGCAACCCCTAGATTTCACTTCATATTTCAAAATATTAGCTCATTTTAATCCCGGATACCAATTTTCAATAAATTTGAACTGAAAATGGATGAGTTATGAGCTTGCAAAATCCCCCTCCCCATATGTTAAAATATTTTTTCATACTTTAATTCATATCTCTTACAATATTGATAATGAGCTGATTTTTATTCGTACTATTAGAACTGAACGACCCAAACATAATTTACTGTTATTATGATTTTTAATAAAATATTAATATGAATTATGAATTATAAAATTAATATTCAAAAAAATATGACTAGCGACCTAGCTAAATTTCGATGGAAATAGATGCAGAAAGTAATTATACATGACTGTGCAAAATTTCAAATTTTTACGTTCAGTAGTTTAGTTTATATTAAATAAAATATGGTATTTTTGTGAGTTAAGAGACCATATATAAATTTATTAAGTGACAAACTCAGGAAAATTAAAGCCTTGCGATAATAAGTGCTTTTGCAGTAACTACGATTTTAAAGAAATTAATTTTGGATATAAACATAGAATTGTAAAGGATCTGCTTTTCACAGAAAGAATTTTTAGAGGGGTGTCCTTTTAAAATGAAAAGTACTGAGAAGGGTCCGTTTTTAAGAAGGAAAATATTGTGAAGCGTCCGTTAAAAGCGATAAAATATTTTGTGAAGGGACTGTTAACGTACCCAAATTTCTCATAAGCAGACCCTTGATGAAATAAAATGTGCATCTGCTTTTAGACATTTTTCTACTAATAAAAATCTGGAGTGACTCCACTCGACTTTCCGAACACTTACGATTAAGATCGTTACCAAGCACTTAAATAAATTTTAATCGATGAATAATTCAAACATATACCAAATTGAAACTCAATCGAATGCACCGTTTAAACGCTTGCGCACTTTCAAGAATTTCTCCCCATATGCCATAACATAAAAGAAAGTTTTGTCGTAGTCCTTTAGGAGAACTATAAGCCCTATACACACCAAAATCAATACCGGTCTTAGGATGGTGGTTTATAACATGTATACCGAATTTGAGCTCAATCGAATGTATCGTTTAAACGCTAGCGCACTTTCAAGAAATTCCCCCCATAGGCCATAATGTAAAAGAAATCTTTGTCGTAGCCCTGTAGAAAAACTATAAGTCCTATACACACCAAAATCAATACCGGTCTTGCGACGGTGGTTTATGACATATATATCCAATTTGAGCTCAATCGAATGCTCCGTTCAGGAGCTATCGTGTTCACTCACATACACACAAACACACACACACACACATACACACATACATACATACATCTCGTAAAAATAGCATAAATGGATTCAGAAGCCCTCAAAACGTGTAAAAACACCAAAATCTCGAAGTCGAATTTTTTCATGATTACAATACTTTCCTTACATGGTACATGTTCGGAAAGTAAAAAAGGAACACGATTTCTTGACTTCATTTGATTACATTTAGATGATCTTCATTTTACATCATACATCATCACTGAAAAGAATTCAAATTTGTCGAAAATTTAAAGCCTGTATTTTAAATTTAGAAAGCACCTACAAAGCGACAAAATTTTATGGAAGAAGCTTTTCTCGATTTTTTTTTCCTGGGTGATGAAGGGGTCGGGAGATCTTTACCACTGGTCTATTGATATTAAAAAATATACTAACTATGCAATTTAAAGCTGAAATTTAAAAAAAAAATCAGTTTTTTTATGACAACCCACCTGGGTTTTTTCTCATTGGGCGTAATCATAACAAATTCAAAGTTTTCCTCTCTGCGAGAGCAAAGATGAACATCCATACCTCAATGCCAAGTCTCAGAATCTGTGCAGCATGCCAGTAAGTGCTGCATCTTATTTTTACAACGTTCAGGTTAAACAATGTAGGATATTCATCGCTCATTATGGTTATGGATAACTTTTGGGTTTGTGATGGCATTGCAGCAGTACAGATTGATACAGATAATCCTCCTACCTTAGAAAACGATTTCGGACATACAGCACACACGGTTTTCTCCTGTATGAGTGCGAAGATGAAGTATCCAATTTGAGCCAGTGAAAATTTTTTATTACACATTACATTCACGAGGTTTCTCTTCAGAATGAGTGAGGATGTGTCTTCTCAAGTCTTCTTTGTTTGCAAATACTCTATGACAAACATCACACTCATTCAGTTTCTCTCCAGCATGAGTGCGGAGGTGGGATCTTAAACTTACAGCCTGTGTAAAAGCCTTAGGGCATACACTGCACTGATAAGATTTCTGTCCTGTGTGAATGAGAAGGTGTGTTTTCAAATTTGCTTTCTGCGTAAATGCTTGAAAGCACACATCACATACATGAGGCTTTTCACCTGTATGAGTGCGAAGATGAAGTTTCAAACTGTAATGGCTTAAAAATTTTTTGTGACACACATCACATTCATGAGGTTTCTCTCCAGTATGAGTGCGGATGTGTCTTCTCAAGTCTCCTTTGAATGTAAATACTCTATGACAAACATCACACTCATGAGGTTTTTCTCCAGTATGAGTAAGGAGGTGTTTTGTCAAGCTTCCTTTGATTGAAAATACTCTATGACAAACATCACACTCATGAGGTTTTTCTCCTGTATGAGACCGGAGGTGGTTTCTTAAGTTTGCAGCCTGTGTGAAAACCTTGTGACATGTACTGCACTGATGAGATTTATCTCCCGTGTGAATGAGGAGGTGTTTTTTCAAGTTTTCTTTCCGTGTAAATGTTTTAAAGCACACTTCACACTCATAACGTTTCTCTCTTGAATGAGTGAGGAGGTGCATTCTCAAGTTTGAGGCACATGAAAATGATTTATGGCACATATCACACTGATGAGGTTTCTCTCCAGTGTGAGTGAGAAGGTGTGATTTCAAGTGTCTCCTTTGTTTAAATGCTTTAAAGCAAACATTGCACTGATAAGGTCTTTCTTCACTGTGACTGCGGAGGTGTTCTTTCAAATTTCCAGGAAACGGAAATGCTTTACGACATACTTTGCATTCATGCGGCTTCTCTCCAGTGTGATTTAAAATATGTACTTTTAAGCTCCGTATGTGTTTAAATGCTTTAAAGCATACACCACACTCAATTTTTTTTTCTTCAGTATGAGTACGGAGATGTTCTTTTAAGATCCGAGGTTGAGAAAATGCTTTGTGGCACACATCACATTTATGAGGTTTTTCTCCTGTTTGAGTGTAAAGATCGCCATTCAAGTCTCCACATCTAGAAAATGATTCTTCACAGTTACGAGATTTGTCTTTCTTGTGAGTGCTAAGATGAACACTCATATTTCTGAACACAGAAAATATCAAATGATATTTAAGAAGTCATGTAAACTGTTACCAAACCACGATACAAAATGTTTATGCATATATTGTTCTCTGGCCTAATACAAATGATGTCTATTTATTCTTCGTTTTCTTAACACTTAATGCAGCCGAGTTTTTTTTTTTTTTTTACAGATACATGAAAAAAACCCAGCTAAAATCATAGCTTTTTAAACTCATATAAGATAAATATAATATTTTCTAAATATATTGTCCTGTTACATCAGATACATTTCATAAATATTCTTCATCTTTTAATTTTTTATAAATTCTATTTGGATAAAATATTTGATTCTTTCAATCTGAAGAGTTCTTTATATATTGTCTAAGACTGATTGTATATATAAACTATTAAAAACTTTTTTTTAAAATTACAATGTGCTTCTTTTAGTAAATTATAAAACTATGAATGGCTGCTGATAAGTCCAATGAATGTTTGACATAAAGCAATTGCGCATGAATTTTGCCGTATCTGAAACAAAGAAAAGCATAAAATAAATATTCAAACATAGAAATATAAAATTCAAACTTATGAAAGTTTAGTTAATACTGCAAATCAATATACTCTTTGTGGGAGTAGAGCTTGACATAATATTGAATTGAGTGACATAATTTTGATAAGTGCATCTGTTTTTTTTTTTTTTTTTTTTTAAGAAAAGTGCCCAAGTTTGTTTAATAGAATCAGAAACAGATTCTTGTAAACGTATTCTAAAACACATACCATAATGATTAATAAGTATTCAATATCTGAATGAATCTCAATTCAATATATTGTATACAGGGTGTCCAGTGCTACACGGTGCCCAATAGCTATTTCTCAAACCGTTAGTCAGAGACACATAGTTCCAATTGCAAATATGCTTTAAATTGTATAATCTATTACATCAGTAACAATCGAAGTCAATAAATCAATTTCTACAAAAATTACGAAAGTTAAACTTTCATACGGTAAGTCCCGGTTTTGGGTCCCATCGCGCGGCTGTCGATCTAACGGTCTAGAGTTTTGGTAGGTTTTCTCCAGATGGAACATGAATACGCGTTAGAGCTCCATAGCAAGTCCTTCTACCAATGCACCCCCAACCTTGGCAGATCACCCAAGCGTAAAGTTATCACAATCACACAAACTTTAAGTAGATGGTTATAGTCAGGTTCTATAAAAATCTTTCCGGGGTCAGACATACTAAACCATGTAATGCAGATGGATGTGTAACACCGAGTATGCTAAGAAAAGCACAGGGAGAGTTTTTCTACCCAGGTGCATATTAGCATTGAAGTCGAAGGAAACTACTTTGAGCATATGTTACGCTAACAGGTTTCGTATTACCTTTTTAAGTTTCTAAAATACATACGTTCGTATTTTTAAATGTTTCATTTCACCATTCATTTTTTTATTGGAATTTTTTTTTTTTTTTTTTGGGGGGGGGGGGGGGAGTAAACTTTGTTATACTGAATAGCATTATAGCCATAATTTGTCGGTGAAATAATTCTTTTGCATAGGAAGGTCCATACCCCAATTCACACTATTTCACCTCCTCTGTTGAGATATTACATATTTCATTTGATTTTTAGTACATGTATACAGAAAATTATATTGCCATTTTAAAATTCTTTTTGGAATAAATTCAGGTTTCAGCTTTAAAAGAGAATAAAAGTCAAGTACCCATTAGAACCCTCAACTATTTTTTAACTCATATTTCTTCCCGACTGTTTCCACTTTATTCTTCTGACATGAACAATGATAATTTTTCTTATGGATTCATGTATACAAAATGAAAATTTTCCAATTTTCCATCTCAACAGTCAACTTAAATTATTCTGTAAAATATACATTTAAAAGCTGGAAAAATGAATAAGATTGGGACGCTAGGCAAAAAAAAAAAAGAGTTAATATTTATTTTGTAGCTAATTTTATTAAAATATATATACACCAAAAATTTCTGAAAAAAGATCTTCATAAAATTTAATTTTTGCTTGTGGTCAAATGCACAATTTTTGTAAACTGTGGGGTGGGGTAGGGGGGACTGAAAAGTTTCTCCACTTGTCCCTTAAAAAACTGTAGAGATTTAATACGGGTTGTTTAAAATTGTATAAATAGAAAAAAAATTAAATTAAAAACATGATTCCTTTATTTTTAATATGAAGTCTGAAAACATATAAGACAATCAACATGTGTCTGGAAAACAGTTGTGATTGGTAAAAAAAAAAAGATTATTTATATTTACATTACATCAGCAGCAAGGTTCAACTTCCGTTATGTGCAAACAAATACTGGTTTCTAATTTATTAAGTATATAAATCACGTATGGGCAATTTATGGCCCGCAGGCCGGACGTGGACCACCACCCCTTTTGATGCGGCCCGAGGAACAAATCAAAACTCCGTATAAAACACATATATAAACTATTGAAAATTCCATCTAAATCCTAATTATACGGCCCAAGATTTCACTAGCAACCTAAAGTGTGGCTCGAAACTTTTCAAAGGTTGCCCATGCCTGATATAAATTGAGACGAAGAAATCAAAAAAGATACGATGGAGGTCAATTTTCAAATGCATCAAAATCTTTATTTAAAAAATCCAAGATACAAAATACAGGTTACAATCAGCAATTCAAAAGGCACACACCGCATATGGCTACATGTTAAACATTACTCCTTTGCTAGTACATCATGCCAAGTAGGTTCAAATACACCTTAAATTTATACAGTTGCATCATCCTCTATTCCCAAATAGATTTTTAAGGGGGTATTCTGGTTTAGAAGCCCTAATTTTAGGTGTTTTTTCGGACGCGATAAATAAATATATATATATATATATATATATATAGTATCCATATTTTTATAAGTTTTTTATTGATATTTAAATAATACAAAACATTAATGATATAAGAAAACAAATCAAATTTCAAAAAACTGCAGGCCGGCGAAGTGGGGTCTTATGAAAAAATGACTTGTCCTGGTGTGCAGGATATAAATCCTTCCAGTGACCTGAAATGGAAAGCCAAGAATAATCCTTAAAGAGGAAGGATGTAGTTATCGCACAGCGAGACTTTTTTTCCCCCCCACAAAATGGCGGCAGTTTTGTCGTTCGGAATTTTAAATATATATATATACTAGCTGAAGTACCCGTTCTTCGCACGGGAATGAATGGACTTTTTGATATTACGATTTGTGGTGATTACTATTCATTGTAATAAACAGATATAGCAAAGTGGATATCGCGTTATATTGTGTCCAATAATCATGCATACCGAATTGCAAAGCAATCGTTTGTACGGTGCAGAAGGCCATGCGGCGTAGCGCAATCTAGTGACGAGTTTTAGCAAAAAGGATACGGCGAAAATATTTTTCGCATTCAGATATCGATGTATACGAATTTTCATGACTATCGGCTGGACAGTCCTGAAGTTCATGTGTTGACGCGACATCTAGTGGCAAGTTATAGGAAAATGGATAGCGCCAAACTCTTCCCCGTGTTTAAATATCTATGTATACCTATTTTCATAGCTATTATTTGCACAGTCAAGAAGTGATACACTGCAGGGCCATCTAGTGGTTCAATAAAGTAATGATTTGCTACAGCGCCGTCAAGTGGCGAGTTATAGCAAAATGGATAACGCCAAAATATTCTCATTGTTCAAATAGCTATGTATACTGATTTTCATAGCGACCGTGTTCAACTATCTATGTATACCAATTTTCATAACGATCATTTGCACAGTCAAGAAGTGATACACTGCAGGGCCATCTAGTAGTTAATTAAAGTAATGATTTGCTACAGCGCCGTCAAGTGGCGAGTTATAGCAAAATGGATAACGCCAAAATATTCTCATTGTTCAAATAGCTATGTATACTGATTTTCATAGCGACCGTTTGAATGGTCAAGAATTTGGCCTGCTGCAGCGTCATCTAGTGGCGAGTTAAAATAATAATGCATTGCAGTGTCATCTAGTGGTGAGTAACACCAAAAGGAACGCAGTTAGAATATATTCTTCGTGCTCAAATGTGTAAGTATAAAAAATTTTATGCCGATCAGTCGAACGGTATAGAAGTTGATGCTTTGCAGCGCCATTTAGCGGCAAGTTACAGCAAAATGGATAGTGAAAAATATTCTCCGTGTTCTAATATTCGCGTGTACCAAATTTCATCGAAATCGGTTGGACGATATTCGCATAGCAAACGGCTAAACGGAATAGAATTCAACGTTGTGCTGCGGCACCAAGTGGCAAGTTAAGGAATAGCATAAAAACCTTCTCCATCATAAAAGACTTAGGTGAACCAAATTTCATCGTGCAACGGTGCTCAACGGTGCTGGAGTTTTTCAACCTCATAAACACATACCAACATTCATTTTTATCGGCACCAGTGTTATTATATATACCAGTCTCAAATAAAATCCAGTTTCAAATCTAAGCCTCGCCAAAGTGCCAACATACGCCATTTTGCAAGAGTTTTTTCAGGGAATCATTCGAAGCATTGAATTAGCAGCAATCAATATGGGAAATGGTTCGACCGCCAAAGAGTAGCACGCATTTATTTGAAAATTGGAATTCCTTAATACAGCCGATTTTTTTTTAAATTATCAACTATAATGTGTTTTATTCATCGTTACTCCGATGTACTAAATGAGAAGATTTCAATTTTCTGAAATTTGGCGGAATTCCCCCAATTTAAATCAATGTACTCAATTGGCGAGAATTCTGAAGTTAGATCGCTTGAAATCCCTTAATAACTGCATTATTTCTTCACGGATCATTAAAATTTAACGCTGTATTCTAATAAAACCTTTGCACTTGTTTTCAAAAATCTATTTCCTTAAGCTCTCAATAAATTGCGCAAAGCCGAAAACTGTGCCAACCGCTAGAACTCACTTACTCAAAATCCATATTTCAGCCATTTTATTTTTTCGCCAAACTAAAAAAATTTACACATTAGCCTCGGAAATCTTCAATTCTTATTGTTTTGCGTGTAAAGCATTACATTCCTGCTCTGATTTCCCATGCACACGATATTATAATTAAAAAAAAATAACCTTACGAATATAAACTAACAAAAAAAAAATCATTATTATTCTTTTATTTTTACTTTGAGAATTTAAAACATTTTATTCGGCAAAATCGCCACACATGGCAACCACGATCCTTATTTCACACTTTTTTCACTACAGGGGTTACAATTACGGAAAGATTTTTGCGTGAAGAGCATAAAAAATCTCTTAAATTCCGGGAACGGGTGGACTTTCAAAGTTTTAAAGTGGACTATGATTTATTCTATATTATTTTACATATTTGTGCTAAATTTCAGGCCGATAGGTCCATTTTTGTGGATTTGTATACGAATCAAATCCACAAACAAACAAACAAACAAACAAACAGAATTTCATTTTTATTTATAAGATATATGTATATATATATATATATATTTAATTCTTGGTAGTGCAATACTATAATGTATAAAGAAGCTCTGTATAAAATTTCAAGTGAATCGGTTGAATAAAAGTTGAGATATCATGCACACCGTTTCTTGAAAAGTAGTTTCGAGAAAAACGCGTTTAAAGTTTGAGGACTAGTCGCGCGTAGTCGGAGTCGTTTAACGGCGTAATCAGCTATCCCTGCTCTGTACAAAATACCTTCTTCAACTTCAAATGTCATGTTTAGTGAAGCCCTTTCAGATGATCTAGCAGTTCTAGTTTCCTTGGAAGCCTCAGACCTCAGAAGCTTGTACCTCGGACCTGCTAATTCGGGCTTGATCACGTTTGTTGACGAACACATGAGATTCTGGCCCAATTGTTATTCCCATTTCTGATAAAATCTTTAAAACTGGTAAAAATCCTTCATTAAATATACATACCGCAATAAAATTAGCAATTTCAATTGTATGGGTACCAGCATGAATATGCTTGGGTGCGAAAGTCCAGATGAGCGAATTTAGAGACTCGTTATTATTCTGAGTTTCTGAGCCCAAGCACCTTTCCAGCAAGCTTTCTGAAGACAAATCTTCGTATATTGGTTTTATTACTTTTTGAACTGCTTCAGTTAAAGGAGGATTATTATAATTTAATATAATACCGAAAATAATTTAAATTTCGAAAAATCCTCCTAGGGACATATTCTTAAAGGGTTACACCATGAAAATATGAAAAAAAAAAATCGATTTTTTCGAATTTCTAAACTAGAATACCCCCTTAATATGCAAACAGAGTAACACATCTTTGACAATTTCGCTACAAAGAGAAAGCACACACCAGCAGAAATATATGCACAGCTATGGAAAAAAAAGGCCCACTTGTACTTTTTTCGGCCGTCGTTCGTCGTACAGCAAAGTTACAGATACCAATCGTTTACGATAGTCGTACACTTTAATTTCCTATGCATAAAAATTGCATAAGGGGCCATCTCCATATTAAAATTCGCACCACCTTTTTTCCCCCCCAATAGCAACCCCTAGATTTCACTTCATATTTCAAAAATTTAGCAGCACATTTTAACCCCGGATACCAATTTTTAATAAATTTGAACTGAAAATGGGTGAGTTATGAGCTTCCAAAATCCCCCTCCCCATATATTAAAATATTTTTTCACTAGCAGACCCGCACGGCGTTGCCCGTGAACCCCTTAAATTATGCGATTTACAAAATCTGACATGTAAACTGCAACTCCAGATTAGTACTCTAGGCCGCAATTATATAACAGAATGTGCAGATAATGGTTCCAGAGTTTCAGGTACGTACTTACAAACGCACCACTAAAAACAACTCACTGCTGTGACGTCACACATTTCTCCCATTTGAAAAAACGGAAGGGGAGTTTCGCATAGTATTCGAATGGCAGAACAATTTTTCACAAAATAATTTTTTAAACCACAGTTTTTAAGTAATTTTTTTTAAAAATTGGCCAGGTATTGTAAAAGGAATAGATATAGATGAAGAAAAATAAACATATAATTTGCTTTAAAATTGCTGGAGTTATTAAATATTTCATCCAATTAAACAAATTATCATGTAAAATCCGCAATTTTCGATTTAAATTTCTGAAAATTAGGAAATGTTAGGTCATTAAACGTATTAAATACCATAAAAAAATTTCATGAAAAGGCCCCATTAGGAAAAACGCGCCAAATAAAGAAATATCGCCAAATTTGGCGCTAAAAATAAGTCCCCAAAATTAGGTTTTCGAAGACCTACGACCCATAGAACCCGAGATTTCCAGAACATTACATATCAATGCAACAAAAAGCAAAATTTAACTATTTAACGCATAGAATACGAATTTTAAACTATTTTAAACCCCAGAACAGCGGGTTGCTCCCATAATTCGTAACACAGGGTAAGAAAATTTCCGTTTTAGAACGGTTTTTAATTAATAATTAAAAAAAGTAATTAAAATTTTAAAATTCTGATTCTCAGGTGCACATTATCGGCATTCATGGGCTTATATATTCAAATTTTCAGAGTTCTGTGTGCAGTAGATTTGTCTGGAGACCGCACACAGACAGATTTACAAACATTCATTTTTATTATTATAGAGAGATAGATTTGGCGTAAACCTGATGAAATTTTCGTGCCATTTCATGCTTCTCAAATGCAAACGATTTGTTTTATAGTAGCATTCGGCGAAACTCGCCAAGCATGGCAACGTAAAAAACGGTTTTTTACTTTTGCGGTTACCACTCACTTCAAGCATAAATCTTTTCACGAAGCCAAAGTTCGCCAAACATGACGATCTAAAATCGGTTTTTTAATTAATAATTTTAAAAAGTAATTAAAATTTCAAAATTCTGAGCCTCAGGTGTACATTACCGAAGGAATGGGCTCATATGTTCGAATTTTCAGAGTTCTGCGTCCAGTAGTTTTTTCTGGACATCGCACGCATGCAGATTTTCAGACATTCATTTTTATTGATATAGATTGGCGCAAAACTGACTAAATTTGCGTGCCATTTCATGTTTTCCAATGCATGCGATTTTGTTTCACAGTATCATGCTGGCGAAACTCGCCGAGCATGGCATCCTGAAAACGGTTTTTAATTAATAATTAAAAAAGTAATTAAAATTTTCTCAGGTGCACATTATCGGACTCGTGGGCTTATATATTCAAATTTTCAGAGTTCTGCGTGCAGTAGGTTTGTCTGGAGACCGCACACATACAGACAGACAGATTTACAAACATTCATTTTTATTATTATAGATACTTTAATTCATATCTCTTACAATATTGATAATGAGCTGATTTTTATTCGTACTATTAGAACTGAGCGACCCAAACATAATTTACTGTTATTATGATTTTTAATAAAATATGAATTATGAATTATAATATTAATATGAATTGTGAATTATAAAATTAATATTCAAAAAAATATGACTAGCGACCTAGCTAAATTTCGATGGAAATAGATGCAGAAAGTAATTATACATGACTGTGCAAAATTTCAAATTTTTACGTTCAGTAGTTTAGTTTATATTAAATAAAATATGGTATTTTCCTGAGTTAAGGGACCATGCATAAATTTATTAATTGACAATTTTTTGAAAATTGCTTAAAATAAACGTAAATTAGATTTCTTTTGTGCAAAAGCACAGTAAAAGTAACGGTATTTAAAAATATCAAATTTTGAAGCAAATAAATTATAGGTTTTGAATTAGAGGCATAGAACCCCCTTTTCGATAAGCCATTTTAAGAAACTTCCTTTAGTCCAAAAATTTCATCCCCTCCTCTCCATTTCCAATGCCTTTAACGAAGCTAATATAAATATTGTGAGTGAATAAGCTGATTTCTATTAATTGTATTATTGTTTTATGATCAAGAAATAGTTGTAAGACAGAAAGCTGGCAAGACAGAGTTTTTCAAGAGAGTTCTTTCAAGAGGAATTTTGCTAAGTGAAAAATTTGTGATTTTTTATTATTATTTGAAGCGAAAAAAAAAAGTGGTACTTCGCAAGGATTTAACTTCTGCGATTACGACGAACTACATTTAGATGACCTTATATAATGACTTTCACTTTACATCATACGTCATCACTGAAAAGGATTCAAATTTGCAGAAAATTTAAAGCCTGTATTTTAAATTTAGAAACCACCTAAAAAGCAACAATATTTTATAGAACAAGATATTCCCGATTTTTCCCCCTGGGTGATGAGGGGAGGGGGGGGGGGCAGGATGAACTGTTTACAAACTTTACCACTGATGTATTGATATTAAAAATATACTAACTATGCGATTTAAAGCTGATATTTCTAAAAAGATCAGTTTTTTTTTTTAAGACAACCCACCTGGGTTTTTTGACATTGGGCATAATCATAACAACTTCAAAGTTTTTCTCTCTGCGAGAGCAAAGATGAACATCCATATCTCAATGCCAAGTCTCAGAATCTGTGCAGCATGCCAGCAAGTGCTGTATCTTCTTTTTAAAGCGTTCAGGTTAAACAATGTAAGGATATTCATGGATCCTTATGGTTATGGATAACTTTGTGATGGCGTTGCAGCAGTGCAGATTGATACAGATAATCCTCCTACCTTAGAAAACGATTTCGGACATACAGCACACACGGTTTTCTCCTGTATGAGTGCGAAGTAATAATTTTCAAATTTGAAAGGGCCAAAAAAATTTTTTATGACACATCGCATTCATCAGGTTTCTCTTCAGTATGAGTGAGGATGTGTCTTCTCAAGTCTTCTTTGTTTGCAAATACTCTATGACAAACATCACACTCATTCAGTTTCTCTCCAGTATGAGTGCGAAGGTGAGATCTTAAATTTCCAGCCTGTGTAAAAGCCTTATGGCATACACTGCACTGATGAGATTTCTCTCCTGTGTGAATGAGGAGGTGTGTTTTCAAGTTCGTTTTCTGCGAAAATGCTTGAAAACACACATCACATACATGAGGTTTTTCTCCTGTATGAGTGCGAAGATGAAGTTTTAAATTATAATGGCTCAAAAATTTTTTGTGACACACATCACATTCATGAGGTTTCTCTCCTGTATGAGTGCGGATGTGTCTTTTCAAGTCTCCTTTGAATGTAAATACTCTATGACAAACATCACACTCATGAGGTTTTTCTCCTGTATGAGTGAGGATGTGTTTTCTCAAGCTTCCTTTGTTTGTAAATACTCTATGACAAACATCACACTCATGAGGTTTTTCTCCTGTATGAGTCTGGAGGTGAGCTCTTAAGTTCCCAGCCTGTGTGAAAACCTTATGACATGTACTGCACTGATGACATTTATCTCCCGTGTGAATGAGGAGGTGTTTCTTCAAGTTTCCTTTCAGTGTAAATGTTTTAAAGCACACTTCACACTCATAAAGTTTCTCTCTTGAATGAGTGCGGAGGTGCACTCTCAAGTTTGTAGCACGTGAAAATGATTTATGGCAGATATCACACTGATGAGGTTTCTCTCCAGTGTGAGAGAGGTGGTGTGTTTTCAAATGTCCTCTTTGTCTAAATGACTTGAAGCAAACATTGCACTGATAAGGTTTTTCTCCAATGTGACTGCGGAGGTGTTCTTTTAAATTTCCAGGAAACGAAAATGCTTTATGACATACTTTGCATTCATGCGGCTTCTCTCCAGTGTGAACTAAAACATGTACTTTTAAGCTCCGTATGTGTTTAAATGCTTTAAAGCATACACCACACTCAATTTTTTTTTGTGGGGTATGAGTACGGAGATGCTCTTTTAAGATCCGAGGTTGAGAAAATGCTTTGTGGCACACATCACATTTATGAGGTTTTTCTCCTGTTTGAGTGCAATGATGGCCATTCAAGTCCCCACAGCTAGAAAATGATTCTTCACAATTATGAGATTTGTCTTCCATGTGAGTGCTTAAATGAACACTCATATTTCTGAACACAGAAAATATTTTATGCTATTTAAGAAGTTATGTAAACTGTTACTAAACCATGATACAAAATTTTAATCCATATGTTGTTCTCTGGCGTAATGCTAATGTGATGTTTATTTATTCTTCGTTTTTTTTAACACTTAATGCAGCTGAGATCTTTTTTCTTTTAGATTGATGAAAAAACCCAGCAATATTCATGGCTTTTTAAACTCATATACGATAAATGGAATATTTTTAGAATATATTCTCCTGTTACATCAGATACATTTTTAAAATGTTTTTCGTCTTTTAATTTTTATAAATTCTATTTGGATGAAATGTCTGATTCTTTTAATCCGAACATCTCTTTATATATTGTCTTATACACCGATTATGTATATAAACTATTAAAAACGTGTTTGAAAATTACAATGTGCTTCTTTCAGTAAATTATAAAACTATGAATGACTGGTGATAAGTCCAATGAATGTTTGCGATAAAGCAACTGTGCATCAATTTTGTGGTATCTGAAACAAAGAAAAGCAGAAAATAAATATCTCAACATAGAAAAAAAAAATTCATGTTTATGAAAGTTTATTTAATTCTGCAAATCAATATACTCTTTGCCGGACTAAAGCTTGGCATCCATTGAATTATGTGACGTAATTTCGATGAGTGCATTTTTTTTTTCTATAAAAGTGCCCAAGTTTGTTTAATAGAGTCACAAACAGATTCTTGTTTATGTATTTCACAAGCTGATAAAATAAAGAAATAAAATATAATGGATCTTGATATAAGTATCACTAAAACACATTTTTTATGCACATGCCATAATGATTAATAAGCATTCAATATCTGAATGAATCTCAGTTCAATGTATTGTACATATTCGAGTATAAGCCAGACCTATAACTTTAATTTAAAGGATCAGTAAAATATCCAGAACCGGAGTATAAGCTGAAATGTTGATTTCAACTTTAATTACGTAGATAATACATCGCTTAACATCAGTACACCACTTGTAAAGTTTATAAACAGCTCCCTACCTCCCTCAACACCACCACTACCTAAGGGGGGGGAGGGGGGGAAATGAGACTTCACATAGGCATTAAAACTTTCTAGGGTACATCTTTATGCCTATCTGTATTAAAATGAATAAGGATTTTTTAACCATAAAAAAATCATTAGTTTAAAAAGTTGTAATTAAGCACTAGTACATCACTGTTAAAAGTGTTACTAATAGTCAATTTATCTAAGACCAAACCATGATTGGGGTTGCTATTGTTATTGATTTATACATTTTTTTCATGTATGATTAATAATTGTAATCAGTTATTACTATTAAATTAACCACTTTCTATTTATGATTGATTTTTGTAATCAATTAGTTTGCTTTAAGTTGCATTTAGTAATAAGTAAATTTTTTTTTCAAATATTCTGAAACCCCATCCCTTCTTCTGAAAAAACCCAGTGGGTTGGGTTTTTTCTGAAAAAACCCGGGTTTTTAACAACCCTGCTCTCTATTCTAAAAAACAGTAAATGACGCTGCTGACGCCGCCGCTGTGATTAGCTTGTTTTGTTATCTTCTGTGAAACCGTAGGGATTTGAGTTTTGACGAAGAGGTCCACGAATTCGGAAAATTTCAGGGCAGCCGATAAATTGACTTAAATTTCGAAAATCAAATTGTTTTAGACGATATAAATAAAAAACTGAAAAAATAAACATAACGGTTGACAGGTTTGGCAATTTTTGGCAGATAAAATCATTCATGCCTTTGCAACAAAGAAATTCCACGTATGTAGAATCGCGTGAACATGAAGTAGAATTACACGAATTTCATGCCAAGTTAAAAAAGTATATGAATTAAATAACTCAAAGTGTCTTGCACAAAGTTGACAATTTTCAAATACTAGTATGTTTTCTTAGACAACAGGAGTTTAGAAATAGCGATTATTCGTTTTTCAAAAACAAAATAACTAATTGTAACTGATTTAAAAAGCGCCATCCTGGCATTAGGTACGATTTGGCAAAATGCTACTCTCTCCAAGTAGGGTGAATCTAAACTGCGTGTTCCATCATAATGTTAGTGCCCAGTACCTTGAAAATGAAAAATGAATAAAATGCAGATTATACTAAAGCCGGTTAGGTTCAGCTTGGGTATTTGCTATCAGCAGAAATATTTGGCGGCGTTAACTATGCCATTATAGCAGTTACAGTATAGATTGGATATTTGCCAGTGCGACGAGATGATATATTTTGTGGTGCTAAATACGCCAATCTGCAAAGTATTGTGTATATGAATATATGGATAACGGTTTTCAAATCCTGATAACCGTGACTTCAATATGACGTCAATGTCACTTGTAATACATAATTTTGACACACAAATGATAAGCTTTTTTTATTCTCTGAAATGAAATAGCGCTGAAAATAACAAAAAATCCCTTAAAAATCAGGGAATGGGTGGATTTTCAGATTTTTTTTTAGACATTTTTTTCTTTCTGCATAATTATGAAAATTTTCAGGTCGATCGCACCAACATTAAACAAAACAGTATAAATTTCACGTTATTAGACAATAACTTTTCAATCTGTTTGATTAATGATGGTAAAAGCTTTGTTTTTGAATGGTTGAACTGGAATTGTGACAGAATCAGGGATCAGCATAACTATGTAGTAGGATACGATGCATTTTTGATTTATTCGAGGTTAGAAGTTCTTTTTTTTTTTCAGTTCATCTGTTTGCTCTATTATTGTCAACGTTTAAGTAGTAGTTAAAGTTATTATAAGGTTATTGTAAAAGAATATTTTTGATATATTCTGTTTTTGATTTCATGATTTCGAAGTGTGCTTTTGTATTAATTTAAATTGCATTACACTTTCTCTTTTCTTAAGTGTGAGTTTATAAAAGAAAATTATGTTTAAAGCATGTTTATGCAAGATTATATTTTTATCGTATCTATATTTATGTAAGAAGATTGAATTTACGTTTATGGAATTTATTTATGTAAAATGTATTTTCTTTTAATTAGACAAAATAAGTATTTTATGTTTAAATTGAAGCACTATAGAGAAATTTACAATTTCAATCATAAAGGTTTATCACAGATGTTTTGCACGATAAAGACGTAAATGTATGAAAGTGTAAATCAAAAACGAGCTGTGGAAATATATGATAACGGCAGCAGCGCTGCTCAGATGCATGAACGTGCAGCTCAAACACGAGCAGTTGGAACAGTGCATTTGGAAGGAGAACAACATAGAATAGTTACATGTTGATAAGTAATTCGGGTAAACACAAACAGTCCAAGTCTCTACAAAGCTGCCACAAATGCGGATACTTACTATCATAGTTTACAAGATTTTAACATGACTTGCATTCACCGTGGAGCTTTCCATTTTCCTGAAGAAATAGTAAAAACTCAAATTAACAGAAATTATTTTGGGGACTGTTGTTTGCATGGTAAGATTGGTGTAGGACATCCCGATTTTCCTTATGAATTGGTGCGGTTATTCCTCCGATGCCATCCATATTCAAAGAATTCGAAATTTGAACGCAAACTTTGCGTTAGCTTTGTTCAAAATATATGACAAGTGAAACTATAAATGATTGCGGTATGTACAGCTACGATGCGAACAGTCTATAACAGACTAGATGAATTTTTTTATAAACTCATTCATTTGACAGTTCAGCCAACTCAAAATCCTGATGCTGAATTGGAACATCCTCATTGTGGACAGATATATTTCTGAGATAATCAAGACGCTGTTAGTGAATGCATGAACAATCCCCATTGTATCAGCCAAGATCTTCGCTGACACCCTCCCTGATGCACTCTCTATGACAGAAGGAAGCATTTTACATTAAACGACTTTTTGCTCACCCTGATGGCACCGACCATCGAATATTTAGCAACCCTCTTCAAAACAAAGTATGTGCCATTGTAACATTGAATGCTGACCAAAGCTTCCCTGATAACGAATGGGTGATCCGACAGCTATGTAAATCTTAGGCAATCACAAAGATTATTGATACGTGTCGAGGCATTTACATACCCATTATTTTACATTAAAGGAATTTTTAGATTCTGAGCATGGCTCGGTAGCAGGTACTTAATTGTATATGAACATTTTCTGATGCAATTTTTATGACCATTGAAAACAAGTCTGAAATAACTAAATTTTCACAGTTAACTCCTTTTCTTAAAAATTGAATCTATGGATTCTGATTTGTGTTTTTCAATATGCAACTGGCTTGGCGGGTGAATGGAACAAGATGAGGTTTCTCTCCTGTATGAATGTGGAGGTGTTTGTCCAAGTTTACTTGTATAGATGTTTTATGCCACACATCACATTCATGAAATTTCTCTCTGATTCTTGGAGCTACTTTGCAGTGGAGGTACATATTTCTTAATATGATAATGTGCAGAAAAATTTTTATGACAAACATCACACTCATGTAGTTTTTCTATTGTATGAGTGCAGAGGTGAGCTCTTTAGTTTCCAGCCTGTGCAAAATCCCTATGGCATATATTGCACTCGTGAGATTTCTCTCCAGTGTGAGTGAGGATGTGTGTTTGGAAGTCTATTGTATGAGTGCGGAGGTGAGCTCTTAAGTTCCCAGCCTGTGCAAAATCCTTATGGCATACACTGCACTCGTGAGATTTCTCTCCAGTGTGAGTGAGGATGTGTGTTTTCAAGTCTATTGTATGAGTGCGGAGGTGAGCTCTTAAGTTTCCAGCCTGTGCAAAATCCTTATGGCATACACTGCACTCGTGAGATTTCTCTCCAGTGTGAGTGAGGATGTGTGTTTTCAAGTCTATTGTATGAGTGCGGAGGTGAGCTCTTAAGTTTCCAGCCTGTGCAAAATCCTTATGGCATATATTGCACTCGTGAGATTTCTCTTTAGTGTGAGTGAGGATGTGTGTTTGCAAGTCTATTGTATGAGTGCGGAGGTGAGCTCTTAAGTTCCCAGCCTGTGCAAAATCCTTATGGCATACACTGCACTCGTGAGATTTCTCTCCAGTGAGAGTGAGGAGGTGTGTTTGCAAGTTTCCCTCCAGTGTAAAGGTTTTAGAGCACACATCATACTCATTAAGTTTCCCTCCAGTGTGATTTCTTTGGATATGTTTCTTTAAATAACGGTATGTAGAAAATATTTTATAACAAACATGACACACATGAGGTTTTCCATGTGATTCCTGTATGAGTGCTCAAGTTCGCAGCATATGAAAATGCTTTATGGCACATATCATACTGATGAGATTTCTCTCCAGTGTGAGTGAGGAGGTGTGTTTTCAAATTTCCTCTCAGTGTAAATGCTTGAAAACACACATGAGGTTTTTCACCTGTATGAGTGCATGCGGAGATGCACTCTCAAGTTTGCAGCATATGAAAATGCTTTATGGCACGTATCAAACTGATGAGATTTCTCTCCAATATGAGTGAGAAGGTGTGCTTTCAAGTTTCCTCTTTGTCTAAATGCTGAGGCAAACATTGCACGCATAAGGTTTTCCTCCATTGTAAGTGCGGAGGTATTCTTTTAAATTTCTAAAAAGTGAAAATGATTCATGACATACTTCACATTCATGAGGCTTCTCTCCAGTGTGAACAAAGTTGTGTGTTTTCAAGTTTTTTTGCGTTTAAATGCTTTAAAGCATACACTACACTCAAAATTTTTTTCTCCAGTAAGAGCACGGAGGTGTACTTTTAAGTTTACAGGCTGAGAAAATGCTTTATGACACACATCACAGACATGAGGTTTTTCTCCTGTATGAGTGTAAAAATGAACTTTCAAATTTGACGACTAGCAAATATTCTATGACACGCATCACATACATAAGGGTTTTTTTTTCCTATATGAGAGCGACGATGAACTTTCAAATTTGAACTGTTCAAAAATGTTTTATGACACACATCACATACATGAGTTTTTTCTCTGAAAATTTGTATGAATACAGCTATAAAAAACACAGCTATATCTGTGGCTTTTTAAACTCAGATATAATATTTTCTAACCATATTATCCTGTTTCATTAGATGCATTTTAAAAATGCTTTCATCTTTTAATTTTTTATAAATTCTATTTGGATACAACATTTGACTCTTTTAATCTGTACAGCTTCATATTATATATTGTCTTAGACTATTTTTTAATGTTAACTATTAAGAAATGTTAGCCAATTGCAACATGCTTCATTTCAGTAAATTATAAAACTATAAATGACCGGGGATAAGTCCAGTGAATTTTTTACACAAAGTAACTGCAGATGAATTTTGTTGTATCTGAGATATAAACTAAAGTAGAAAATACATATTCAGACATAAAAATATAAAATTTAAGTTGAGGAAATACAATCGAATCCCGTTTTATTAACAAAGTCCATTACAGTGAAAATCATGTTTAGCAAAGACTTTGGCAATACAGAAATGAAATTACAATATGAAATGGAATGATCAAATCACTATATAGGTATATAAGAAATTTTATAAAGTGTATTTAAAATCATATAATAAGTCGCAAACGTGCAGATTTTGTTTTGCCCGCCGTATTGTGAAAGTGGAATTTCCTGCATTGGCACTTACCTGCCAGGGATTCTTGTAGTAAACACAAAGAAATGCACAGTGAAGACATGCCAATTTAGCATCTTTTAAGAAAGAACTAACAACTAGTAACCATTTCTGCATTAACTCACAAAGGAATAATGTAATCCCGGTCACAGAAACCGTGGGACGCGACGACGCAGATTCTTGCGAAGGTCTGCAGACTATTTCCGAGTTTATACACCTCCTACATACATATAGAAAGCAATTCCTATGTCACCCAGCTTTGACGTCATCATTAGGCCTACATTTAAAAGTTTTATTTTCACAAATTAAAGCTTGGGGGCAGGCTAATGGCACCTTCCAGGGATTTTTTAAAGGGTCATACTTTTGTGAATACCATTTAGGCTTAAGCTTCAATATACATCCTGCATTTTTTTTGGCACCAAAGTTGACGATGAATGGTTTATTGTGGTAACCCTATCGTGTTGGTTTGGTGACAGTTCAGATTGCCCTGAGAGTCGAGAAAACTAATACAGACTCATTTCTGCTGTCGCCGTGCTTGGTGTAACATTAAAGAATGTACTGAGATATTTTGATTTATTTTGGGGGATTTTATGTTTTAATGATGGCTTCTAATTATGCAAGTAATTATCCAAGTGTTAGTGATGTGGTGGAAGAGTTGTAACGGATTTTTGAGCAGAATTTAATGCTAAAGTTGTTGGGCGATTAATACCATAAGTGGGTGCCGGTCGCCAAAGCTTACAATAAGTAAACAGACATGGCATCGTTACCAGTTGTATTGAGTTTTTTAGACTCCCTTTTGCAGTGTTGTGTTGTCGCTGCTTCTGTCATCAGGAAATTATGTGATTGGTCAAAGAATTTAACTGTCATCCGAATTATGTGTACTTAAACTTGGCTACCCGCCCCGCGATTTATTCAAATTCAAAGTCGTGTGTGTTTGTTTTCATTTTAACCTGGCTGAAGTTTTTGAATGTTGGTTAATTATGGGAAGTAAAATTTCCGGTTGTTTCTATATTAAATGTAGAAAAGTTGTGTACAGCTGTAATGAAATCAGTTTGTTAATCTTCAATCAAGTAAATTTGCAAAATGTTTGTTGTGAAGAATGATTATCGAGCCTTTGTTAGGCTGAAGTTATTCTGCTTACTTGCTTGTTGGATTTATTATGTGATAAAGGCATGTTGATGAATAAAAACGTACGTTTAGGCTATGAACTAGCGAATTGAATGCAAAATTTGATGTATGTGCTTTTTTTTTATTTAAATATTTATTCCTTGCTTTATGGTATATTGGTTTATAGTTTAGATTTTTTTATTGTTGTATGGTCCCATAATTATATAAGGATTTTTAGTATGTTGTGTTATTTTTTGTGAATTGTGAAGAAAAAATAGAAATTTTTAAGGTTTTAAGAAATATGGTTAATTTTATTCATTATATGAGTTTCTTACTGATATGCAGAATTCTCGTACAATGTTTAGGTTTAATATGAATAAATAGATAAGGATTTTTGAGATGTTTGTCATGAGATTTGATTTTATTCTGATTTTACTAGTGTAAATTTTGTGCATTTTGAAGGTACTAAAATTACAAAAATCTCGTGGGTGGAGGTAGTAGTCTGTTTATTCTAGTGTTTTCCTATAATTTTTTAAACAGTGTTTTTAACGTTTTATGAGAAATTTTGCAGTATATTTTTCTGTACACATTATTACATCTTTTCAAAATATATTTTTTTCTAACATACATATAGCCCTGAGCTAGTGTTTTGCTTAGGTTCATATTATTTTTATTGCATTTGAAATCTGTGTAAAAAGGGTTTAATAAGGTGTATTTTTTTCCTATACATGTTTGTTATGTTTGGCGATAAAAAAAGTCGCCAAAAAAGTCAGCACCCGTTTACGGTATTACTCCCGTTTTCGGGTATCAAACCCACATGTGGGAAGAAAGGCAAAGCCAATATAATTTTTGTTATGAGTTATTTGTAGGTCAACCAGGAGTTATTTATGGATTTTTTTGTGGAAGGCAGGTTTATTGAAGAGTGATATGATCGGCACTAAGTGTGGTGGAAGTATAAGGTCAAAAACGGCATTTTTGGTGCCAAATATCAAGATAGGATGTATACTGAAGTTGCACCACTGTTTATTTTGAGGTATTTCAACATATATTTTTGAGAATTTTCATACCGATTTTTGTAAAAGTCTGTTTTTACTTTCCGAACATGTACCATGTAAGGAAAGTATTGTAATCATGAAAAAATTCGAATTCGAGATTTTGGTGTATTGACACGTTTTGAGGTCTTCTGAATTCATTTATGCTGTTTTTACGAGATGTATGTATGTATGTGTGTGTGTGTGTGTATGTGAGTGAACACGATAGCTCCTGAACGGGGCATGCGATTGAGCTCAAATTGGGTATATTATGTTATAAACCACCGTCGCAAGACCGGTATTGATTTTGGTGTTTATAGGACTTATAGTTTTTCTACAGGGCTACGACAAAGATTTCTTTTACATTATGGCCTATGGAGGAAAATTCTGGAAAGTGCGCTAGCATTTGAACGGTGCATTCGATTGAGCTCAAATTGGGTATAGATGTTATAAACTACCATCGTAAGACAGGTATTGATTTTGATGTGTATAGGACTCACAGTTTTTCTACAGGGCTAAAACAAAGATTTTTTTTACATTATGGCCTATGGGGAGAAATTCTTGAAAGAGCGCTAGCGTTTAAACGGTACATTCGATTGAGCTTCAATTTGGTATATATATTTGAATGATTCATCGATTAAAATTTATTTAAGTGCTTGGTAATGATCTTAATCGTAAGTGTTCGGAAAGTCGAGTGGAATCACTCCAGATTTTTTTTTTTTTTCTTAAGATAACTTACAAAACAAATTAAAATTTAGGGTGAAATGGCAATGAAGGGTGTTTTTAATCAATTGTATTTTTGTGAAGGGGCCATTTTAATACACTGCAATTTTGAAAAGGAGCCATAAAAGGGATCCAAACTTCGTCTGAATCGATCGATGCTACAGGTCCGAATAGCCAATCCGAACAAAGCACCAGCCTTGCTAATGCTAGCAGGTGGAATTCGCTAGTTTATCATATTCAAATTTTTTTTTTTTTTCAAAGAGCGGGCACTTGTTGATAAAGTATTCGCCCGTAATAAGGCCCGAATTACTGGCCATTTTACTGCGGAAATACCTAATGGGCGGCCAGCATTAACCCCTATAAAAGGACAGCCAAGTTAAAATCCAAGCCAAGAATCGAACCCGGACCCAATGCATGATAGAAAGGTTCTTTGACCACAATACCACCTGGGCGGAATATTTAAAACATAAAACGCTGAAGGTCATACGAGGGAATACCAGATGTTGAGTAAGAATTTATGTTCTTTGTAAGTCATGTCAACCTCCAGAAATATACTGTACAGTAACATGAATACAAGAACGTAACTCACCGTACAAAGGAAGATCTTTCAATGGAAATCGAAACTTTTAGGAAATTCTACAGTACTTGGTATCGTGGCACTTTGATATATGAAACCAGCGTCACTGAAAACAAATATAATCGTATTTAAGCAAACTTGAGAAAGAAAGTTCATGGAAATCTATAGCTCTTTGTTATCTCATTTTTTCCTTATTGCCATTCAAACTCCAAACAAATATTCACAGCATTCGCAACAACAGTAAAATTCCAAACAAAGCATAGCAAAACAACAAACCAAACAAACAACCCACCCAGTCGAACGTTGCCAGAAAACAAGAAGAATCTTACGATCTTGAATTTTGCAGAGACTTCCAACTGAGATGACGTCATGGACATTTTACACGTGACGTCACCTGGCGGTATTTGATACGCCACGTGCGCGATCTTATGATGATTAGTTTCGGTTTCAGCTGATTTGGACATAAGGGATCATTTAACACTTTCTTCTAGAAATATAGCTATTGCAAATGAAGTTAAAATATCAGTCATTAACAAATAATAGCTTTTTATAAATTAATTTTATCTTCATTGTGAGATTTCATTTAAAATGTTAATAATAATTAAATACTAAAAATAATTAAAAAGATCGTACTTTAACCCTTTAACGCGCGGTGATCCCGCTCTGGGATCACCAAACTCTGACGTTTTGACTGTTGCCAGTCACGAAGAATAGATTTGATTTCTATAAAAATAGTTGTGGGTGACATAGCTCCACGAGAATCCTTTACTATTTAGCACGTCGTTTCCCGTCAAAAAATTGTCACGATTCTTTTTAACGGCACTGACATCTGCTGAAAAATGGAAGAATTTCGAGAACAGCTGCATAGATTACCCAATGCTGAAAAAAGGGAAGCCGTTGCCATCGCTCGACTTAACTACCAGCAAGATGGCTGTGCCGCACAGCCAGCTGTCATCAAAAAAGGGTCTCTAGATCTGTAGCACGCGATGAACGTTTCGATCGTCCGCCATCTTGCTGGTAGTTAAGTCGAGCGATGGCAACGGCTGCCCTTTTTTCAGCATTGGGAAAGGGTTGCGCCTCAAAGGGTTAAAAAGGAGTGAGAGGTTTTAATGAATATTTGTTCTATTTTAAACTCAGAACACTCAAAATCAACTCAACGATGTATTATTTATACAGTGTTTACAATAACGTAATACTTTTAGAACGCTAATATTCTTTTTATTAACAAAGTTTTGAAGAGAAATGCGATAACACCGTCTTCTAAACATCTATTTAAGTATTAAAAAGACAATAACCGATTCCGAGCGGTTGATACTGAGAAACAGTAACTATAAAATGGATACTCAATGGCTTTCAATAGGAGCTGGCGGATGTAAATACCGCCAGCAGACGAAGTTTAGCCTCGAACTTTCAAAAGATTTTTTAATATTAAATAGCATGCCATATTGCCATTTAGGGTGGTCTTGGTAGGTGAGAGATGGTACTTAAATTTTTCAAATCTGCTACAATTTTTGTGTGGAATGACTAGTTCTGGTCCTTGTACTAAGAATACAAACAAATTGAATAATCGGTTTGTTAAATTAATAATTCATTAATTAAACTATTTCTCTATTTTATTATTTTCAAGAGAATTTTTAAATCACGTGCATTTTTAGTCTCCCCTTTTAAAGGCGAGAAGGTGTAAAAGCAACCCCCCCCCCATTCTTTAAAAAAAAAATCTGATGTGTCCAACACATGACTTCCTTGCACGTCCATTAGATCAAAAACATTTTCGACGCACTTCCTCTAAATTTATTTGTTTGAAAGAGATAAAATATCAATAATAGTAAGGTTTAGCGATTTCTAGCCAAATATTTCGATATCGCCAAGCTGAGTTCAATTTAAAAGATTTCCTTCTGACACTTTATTTGGCGATATTTCACCAAAAGCCGACAAACTTGAGATAGTCAGCGAGATTTTGGGGATAGCCAAAGTAGTCATTGACCACAGACTTTCAATGAATTGAATGCATCTATACACCTCAATGTATTTAAAGTCATTTGGCTCACCATGTAAATAAATTCTCAGTCGATTGCTGTCAAAAAAGATACTGAAAACAGTTAGATATTACAATAGTTCTAAATACAAAGTTAAAAAATCTACGGGTTAAAGTTTTAGAGTTATACAAAATACGAAATAATTTTTGGCGCCAAATTTGGCGATATTTCGGCGAAACTCGTCAATGTCGACGACATTTGGCGAGATTTTAAGCATAAACCAAACAATGACAGATTATCGCCAAATTTGGCGATATTTCTCCAAAACTCGCCAAGAACGATGACAAATGGCGATACTTTGGGCATGGACCAAATGACTGACTATCGCCAAATTTGGCGATATTTCGCCAAAACTCGCCAAGGTCGAGGACAGACGGCGAGATTTTGGGTATGTACCAAACAATGACTGTCTACAGTTGTATTATAATGAAGATGTCCATATACATTAAGGTACTGAAATTCTTTTCGGTGGTCCTGTAAATAAACTCTCCAGTAGATTGGAACCAAAAATCGAGATGCACAACTAGATGTTACAACATTCTTATATATGAAATTTCATAATAGTTTTTGAGATTTGAGAGTTAAATATGCACACACGTACACCAAAAGTCGCCAAGCTTGGCGACTTTTGGCACAGTTCTTGAGGGAGGCACGTGACCGTGGTCGGACCATTACCTAACTTATGTGGTAGGACGGTATTGTGCTTGAAATGGATGAATGCCCCTAAAATTGCTATTGGCCGTAATGTATTGGAAATCTTTTGAGTGTTCCTGTAGCAGAACTATAAATGATAAAGACACTTTTTTTTAATGGAGAAATTCATTTGCTAACTCTTTACAGCATATATCACTTCTGAGTCGTTTGAAATATCCCAATACCTCTAAAAAACGCTTTGATGAATTTCGGCCCATAGAGCGTAATGTATTTCGAATCTTTTGGGCGGTCCTGTAGATAAACTATTCAGTCGAATGGAACCGAAAGGGGAGGTGCACAACTAGATGTTACAACAATCCTAAATATAAAGTTTCAACATTCAACGCCTAACAGTTTTTGAGATATGCGAGTTTAATGAATTTCGGCCCATTGAGTGTAATGTATTTCGAATGTTTTGGGCAGTCCTGTAGATAAACTATCCAGTCGAATGGAACCAAAAGGGGAGGTACACAACTAGATGTTACAACTATCCAAAATATGAAGTTTCGACATTCTACGCCTAGTAGCTTTTGAGTTAGGCGAGTTTAATGAATTTCGGCCCATAGAGCGTAATGTATTTCGAATCTTTTGGGCGGTCCTGTACATAAACTATCCATTCGATTGCCACCAAAAGGGGAGGTGCACAACTAGATCATAGAACAATCCTAAATATCAAATCTCAACATTCTACGACCAATAGTTTTTGAGATATGCGAGTTACATACATACGTACGTACGTACGTACAGACGGCATGGAAAAACTTGCCACAGTAGACTCGCCACTGGTCAAAATGAGTTGCAGACGCGTTAATATGATCGTGCATGCTAGCCTACGATGAGATGAATCGAAAAAAAATTTTAAATTAAATTTAGAGGTAGTCAAAATCGGTTTTATGTCGAAATTTGGCCCCCAAAATTTTTCGGGATCACATTACTTCCTTATACTACGTACAAGGAAGTGAAAAAAGTGGGGGCAATTTCAGTTAGTTAAAGGCACTAATATCTACTAAATATTTTGATATTAATTTGTATATGTTTTAATGTCATTTATTTAATTCATTACTGTTTAGATGTCACATAAAACTAGGAAATAAAAATCTGATGTGTCCAACACATGACTTCCTTGCACGTCCATTAGATCAAAAATATTTTCGACGCACTTCCTCTAAATTTATTTGTTAGAAAGAGATAAAATATCAATAATAGTAAGGTTTAGCAATTTCTAGCCAAATATTTCGATATCGCCAAGCTGAGTTCAATTTGAAAGATTTCCTTCTGACACTTTATTTGGCGATATTTCACCAAAAGCCGACAAACTTGAGATAGTCAGCGAGATTTTGGGGATAGCCAAAGTAGTCAGTGAGCACAGACCTTCAATAAATTGAATGCATCTATACACCTCAATGTATTCAAAGTCATTTGGCTCACCATGTAAATAAATTCTCAGTCGAATGCTGTCAAAAAAGATATTGAAAACAGTTAGATATTACAATAGTTCTAAATACAAAGTTAAAAAATCTACGGGTTAAAGTTTTAGAGTTATACAAAATAGGAAATAATTTTTGGCACCAAATTTGGCGATATTTCGGCGAAACTCGTCAATGTCGACGACATTTGGCGAGATTTTAAGCATAAACCAAACAATGACAGATTATCGCCAAATTTGGCGATATTTCACCAAAACTCGCCAAGAACGATGACAAATGGCGATACTTTGGGCATGGACGAAATGACTGACTATCGCCAAATTTGGCGATATTTCGCCAAAACTCGCCAAGGTCGAGGACAGACGGCGAGATTTTGGGCATGTACCAAACAATGACTGTCTACAGTTGTATTATAATGAAGATGTCCATAGACATTAAGGTACTGAAATTCTTTTCGGTGGTCCTGTAAATAAACTCTCCAGTAGATTGGAACCAAAAATCGAGATGCACAACTAGATGTTACAACATTCTTATATATGAAATTTCATAATAGTTTTTGAGATTTGAGAGTTAAATATGCACACACGTACACCAAAAGTCGCCAAGCTTGGCGACTTTTGGCATAGTTCTTGAGGGAGGCACGTGACCGTGGTCGGACCATTACCTAACTTATGTGGTAGGACGGTATTGTGCTTGAAATGGATGTATGCTCCTAAAATTGCTATTGACCGTAATGTATTGGAAATCTTTTGAGTGTTCCTGTAGCAGAACTATAAATGATAAAGACACTTTTTTTAATAGAGAAATTCATTTTCTAACTCTTTACAGCATATATCACTTCTGAGTCGTTTGAAATAGCCCAATACCTCTAAAAAACGCTTTGATGAATTTCGGCCCATAGAGCGTAATGTATTTCGAATCTTTTGGGCGGTCCTGTAGATAAACTATTCAGTCGAATGGAACCGAAAGGGGAGGTGCACAACTAGATGTTACAACAATCCTAAATATAAAGTTTCAACATTCAACGCCTAACAGTTTTTGAGATATGCGAGTTTAATGAATTTCGGCCCATTGAGTGTAATGTATTTCGAATGTTTTGGGCAGTCCTGTAGATAAACTATCCAGTCGAATGGAACCAAAAGGGGAGGTGCACAACTAGATGTTACAACTATCCAAAATATGAAGTTTCGACATTCTACGCCTAATAGCTTTTGAGTTAGGCGAGTTTAATGAATTTGAGCCCATAGAGCGTAATGTATTTCGAATCTTTTGGGCGGTCCTGTACATAAACTATTCATTCGATTGCCACCAAAAGGGGAGGTGCACAACTAGATCATAGAACAATCCTAAATATCAAATCTCAACATTCTACGACCAATAGTTTTTGAGATATGCGAGTTACATACATACGTACGTACGTACGTACAGACAGCATGGAAAAACTGGCCACAGTAGACTCGCCACTGGTCAAAATGAGTTGCAGACGCGTTAATATGATCGTGCATGCTAGCCTACGATGAGATGCATCGAAAAAATTTTTAAAATTCAATTTAGAGGTAGTCAAAATCGGTTTTTATGTCGAAATTTGGCCCCCAAAATTTTTCGGGATCACATTACTTCCTTATACTACGTACAAGGAAGTAAAAATACGTACGTACGTACGTATGTATGTAACTCGCATATCTCAAAAACTGTGGGTCGTAGAATGTTGAGATTTGATATCTAGGATTGTTCTATGATCTAGTTGTGCACCTCCCCTTTTGGTCGCAATCGAATGAATAGTTTATGTACAGGACCGCCCAAAAGATTCGAAATACATTACGCTCTATGGGCCGAAAATCATTAAACTCGCATATCTCAAAAACTATTAGGCGTAGAATGTCGAAACTTCATATTTTGGATAGTTGTAACATCTAGTTGTGCACCTCCCCTTTTGGTTTCATTCGATTGGATAGTTTATCTACAGGACCGCCCAAAACATTCGAAATACATTACGCTCAATGGGCCGAAATTCATTAAACTCGCATATCTCAAAAACTATTAGGCGTAGAATGTTGAAACTTTATATTTAGGATTGTTGTAATATCTAGTTGTGCACCTCCCCTTTCGGTTCCATTCGACTGGATAGTTTATCTACAGAACCGCCTAAAAGATTCGAAATACATTACGCTCTATGGGCCGAAATTCATCAAAGCGTTTTTTAGAGGTATTGGGCTATTTCAAACGACTCAGAAGTGATATATGCTGTAAAGAGTTAGAAAATGAATTTCTCCATTAAAAAAAGTGTCTTTATCATTTACAGTTCTGCTACAGGAACACTCAAAAGATTTCCAATACATTACGGTCAATGGCAATTTTAGGAGATTCATCCATTTCAAGCACAATACCGTCCTACCACATAAGTTAGGTAATGGTCCGACCACGGCCACGTGCCTCTCTCAAGTACTATGCCAAAAGTCGCCAAGCTTGGCGACTTTTTTGTGTACGTGTGAGCATATTTAACTATCAAATCTCAAAAACTATTATGAAATTTCATATATAAGAATGTTGTAACATCTAGTTGTGCATCTCGATTTTTGGTTAAAATCTACTGGAGAGTTTATTTACAGGACCACCGAAAAGAATTTCAGTACTTTAATGTCTATGGACATCTTCAATATAATACAATTGTAGACAGTCATTGTTTGGTACATGCCCAAAATCTCGCCGTGTGTCCTCGACCTTGGCGAGTTTTGGCGAAATGCCGCCAAATTTGGCGATAGTCAGTCATTTGGTCCATGCCCAAAGTATCGCCATTAGTCATCGTTCTTGGCGAGTTTTGGCGAAATATCGCCAAATTTGGCGATAATCTGTCATTGTTGGTCCATGCTTAATATCTCGCCAAATGTCGTCGACATTGACGAGTTTCGCCGAAATATCGCCAAATTTGGCGCCAAAAATTATTTCGTATTTTGTATAACTCTAAAACTTTAACCCGTAGAATTTTAAACTTTTGTATTTAGAACTATATTATAATATCTAACGGTTTTCAATATATTTTTTGACAGCAATCGACTGGGAATTTATTTACAGGGTGAGCCAAATGACTTTAAATACATTAAGGTGTATGGATGCATTGAATTCATTGAAAGTCTGTGGTCAATGACTACTTTGGCTATCCCCAAAATCTCGCAAACTATCTCAAGTTTGTCGGCTTTTGGTGAAATATCGCCAAATAAAGTGTCAGAAGGAAATCTTTCAAATTGAACTCAGCTTGGCGATATCGAAATATTTGGCTAGAAATCGCTATATCTTACTATTATTGATATTTTATATCTTTCAAACAAATAAGTTTAGAGGAAGTGCGTAAAAAACATTTTTGATTTAATAGACGTGCAAGGAAGTCATGTGTTGGACACATCAGATTTTTTTAAGAGCAGAGAGCTATGAGGGGTTACTTCAATGTCGCAAATGTTATTAATTTCAATGTCAGTAAACATTAAAATATAGGTTTCTAATACAATTTTAAACTTGCATATCAAACTACCGTCGAACTCACATGCAATATCCTAGGGTGTTTACTGCACAATCGGATATCGGAAAGCTTCTTAGGACAGAAAATTGCGAAAAATCGGTTAACAGGTGGACTTTTTAAATTTTAATATGGTCTATATCCGTTGGGGATAGTGTTTAGCTTTCTACTAGGTAGAACATTTTTAGAATAGGTAAAGTAATTCCAGAGATTACCACCTACATATAAATAAAGCTTACCTCTTTATCATATTAATGTAAATACCACAAAAAATTACCGAACTTTCACTTTTAGAACACATTTGTACTAAATATTGAGCGTTACATTTATAAGATCATCTCAATTATTTCTGTCTCTCTCCTTGCTTCTCTCTTGTGTTTACTTGTTTTGAAAATTTTCCATTGTGAAAGTCTAGGTGCGACTAGTATGCGAGGCAATTTACTAGATAATATATACTATTACACTAAATGGTCATTTCTTTTTTAAACTTTAAAATGTTGATGCGACTATTGCATGATGTTGACTTTTATGCAAGTAAACACGGTATTATTTTGAACATTTTTATGTTTGTATATATAATCTACGATAAAATGAGCAAAGCTAAATCTCTTATCTAAAGTTTTTTGTACCTTATACCTAAAAAGAGTTCAAAAGAATCCCTACAAAAAGGTATCCCTTCCGTAAAATTATTCACGCATTCTTGAAACTAATAATTTCAAATGAACAAGAAAAAAAAGCGAGTAATAATAATAATTGCAGAAATTTTAATACATCCTTCCCTTTCCAAGAATATTATTAAAATGCTACTCATTTTACAGTTGGAAACAGGTATATAAAAGTATTTTGAATTCTACTGAGCTTCACCAATAGCCAACCGACACAGAAACAATCCGAGTATTTGGCAAAAAACCCAAGTGTATCAAGAAACAAGAAACTCCCTTTCAAAAGAACGGCATTCAAAAATTGCTGCGTCATGAATTAGAGGGGGTTGCCAAGAGAAAAATTATCGTGTTATTGGCGTATTGAGAGAAGGAATAGAGAAAACAACAGAAAATCATGTAACTTTAAAATAATGTAAAACGAGGCAAAATAAAGCCGAGAAAGAGGGAAGGTAAAATTTGCCTTAGAGAATAGTACATCACATACATTTGCATAAATGTGTAGTAGTGGTGACAGCGTGTATATATTAACTAAATGCAGAATCTTATGAATAAAAATGAAATTGTTTATTTGTTTAAATCCTTTATAAATCTAAAATATTGAACCTGAAATTGTGTACATACAGTCAACTTCGGTTATAGTGAACCCGGATATAGTGAACTTTTGCCTATAGTGAACGCAAACCATTAGTCCCGATTCACATACAGTATATCTGTTCCACATGGGGACACTTCGGTTTCAGTGAACTTCGGATATAGTGGAGGAAATTTGACGGTCCCCGGAGGTTCACTATAACCGGAGTTGACTGTATATGTAAAATGCTACAGAATATACCGCAGTGGACTTGAAAAATTTTTAAATCCAACTGTTCCCTAATTTTTAGCGATTTTATGCAATTTTCACACCCAGAAAACTTCCAGATATCCAATGTGCAGTACACATAGTGAGATTGCAATTCAGACTTACGTCATTTTGGTGACCCGAGTTTGAAAATGTGTATAGTATAAATTTGAAAGTTTATTTTTCAAGGGTATGATTTTATATCATTTGACCGATTTGGTTGAAATTTTACAAGTGATGGTTAAAACAATATAGAGGACATAGTAGACCACTTTGCATTTTCGAAAATCGACCTGCTCCCCAATCTTTAGCATTTTCTTCATAATTTTGCTTTGCATTGCAATCTAATTCAATAACGGCAAAAAAAAAAAAAAAAAAAATCTCATTGAAATTTCATTGTTATTTTGATTAGTTGGATTACTGAAATTGAATTTTTTTTTTTTAAATAAAATACAAATAAACATGCTAAGTATTTTGAGAGGTTAGGTTATTACAATTCAAATCGAGTAAGATAGACTTCATTTTGATGTCACGTGTTTAAAATTGCACTGAAACTCAATCAGGTTAACAGGCACTAACGTAATAATTAGGTTATAATTCATATACTTTTACAGATTCTCAGACTCTAATTTGCTAGAAACAACCATCCTTTTTTTTTCCTTACACGAACCATGTGTATAAAAAATGTGCGAGAACTGATGAAAAGAAAGATTTGCATTTATGATAATACCAGGGCTTGCGCATACCCTCATTTTACACATAAGTCGATATTTTTTTTAAAAATTGACTCTCACTTTTTAAAACTGCGAGTCAAATTTGACTCGCAAAATTTCAGCCGGACAGTTATGCTACTCATGTCTGTAATATTAATCGTGCATTGGAGAAATCAATATGTAAGGTGAAAATTAATAATTACATGATAAAAAAGAAATGTATTTATTTTCTCTTTTTTAGATTAAAAAAAAACAACTAGTTTTTTGACTCGCAGTTTTCAAAAATTGACTCTCACTTTTATTGTCTGCAAGTCAAGTTGACTCGCAGATTTTGAAGTCATAGCGCGAGCCATGGATAATACGTTAAGCATTTAGATAGGTTATTACGGATTCAAATCGCAATTCAGGAATTTGCTTTGGTTTACATTAAAGAAAGTTTGCTGTATTCCCAAGCTGTTCAAAGGTTTCATAAATTCTTAAAATCCTTAACGTTTTAAAAAGTCGTTTCTTCAAAGTGTTTTTCATCATCTTTAATTTTCTCATAAATCATGGGCGTATTTTCTTTTTGTTAAAAAAAAAAAAAGGGTGTGTGTGTGCTCATTTCTGTATTAGCACTACAATTACTTTTTTTAAAAATTTACAATTACTGTAAAAATATTCACCATATCATCGAAGAGTAGAGATTTCCTAGTACTTTTATATATGGACATATATCTCAAAATTAGATGCCGTGTATTATTTAAGAAACTGTATTATTTAAGTATTTCATGCATTTTATTTAATGGATTTAAATGCTATTAAAAATAATAAATGTTTATTCTCACACCCCTCTCCTAAAAATAATTAACGTCTTTTTTTAATTGTTCATTTTATTACAGAAATGCAGCAGACTGGTACAGTATGAAGTATTCACTTGCACATATGCATTCCTTCGAAATTTATCATTTGGTCTGCACAATTGTAAATGTAAAAACTGTGTAGCGCAGAGGTTTAAGCTCTCTCTCTCCCCCCCCCCCCCCCCTCCGCAGATAATTTTTTGGTATTCCTCAAAACATGTAAGAAAGCATCAGTTATTTATACATTCTATTGCCTTAAAGATCTGAAATGATTCACTAATCATTAGTGTGAATGTTCCAAATAACAAAATTGAAATAAATGCTATATTTTAGCCAACCTAAAATTCATTGATTGTTTTATAATTGGAAAAAAAATATTTTTACTTAAAGCAAGTTTTATTTTTTTATATACATCAAACACATTTTTAATTTACTGTTTTAGCTTAATTGTTTTATGTTTTATCACGAACACATAAGAGCTTTACAGTAAATAAAAAACTTTGTAAAAAACACACATAAGATGTTATAGGTAAGAAGATACGTACATTTCGACCAAAAATTGTTTTGGCCTTCGTCAGTCCAAGCCCTTCGTCACAAGGAACACAGGGAACTGAGTTCCAACCTTCTTGCCTATATCATCTTATGTGTGTTTTTTACAAAGTTTTTCATTTACTTTATTGTTTAACACCAGTAATTTGAGTGTTTTTCACATAAGAGCTTTGTTAAAAGCTATGTTGTGAATGCCTTATGACCTACATAGTTTCATAATTATTTAAGAGAAGGTTCTATTTAAAAACAAAAAAAAAAGAAAGTGCACTTTGGAGGGTTTATAGTATGTGCATGGACTGCTTCACGGCGAGCATTCAGGGCATGTGCCCTGGGCCCTTCTTTTCCTTCCATACTTAGTCAAATTATCTAATAAAAATACCTTTCAAGAGTAAAATTTCTGACTACTACTTCATTTTATTATAAATCCTAAAATTTTAAACTAATATGATTTTTGTATACTTCAAAATGAATCATTTTTCTACTTAAAGTCGTTATGGCAACTCAGCATTATCCTACACTTATGGTTACTAAGATGGACGGAGATTTGAGTAGAGCATTTGAATGATACAACCAGGTAATCTCTCAAAAATGTATTTGAGTAAAAGATATTTTTTCTATATCGCTTCAATAGACCATTCAACAGTTTTCCTCAAGTCACGTAATCAATAGAAATTTGAGGATCACTAATTCCTACTATGTGATTCAGTTTCACACAAACAAGCTATTGTTTTTAGAAATCAACATCGGAAAATGTTCTTTTACTCGAACACTTTTTTGAGTGATTGTATGAGCAGACATATTTTTTAATTCAGGCATGTAATCCTAAATTATACTCTTCATATTAATTACAGTTAAACTTTAATTAACTATGATTACTAATATTCTACAAGATATTTTTGTGCAGGGGAACCCGGAAGTATCTGTGCCCAGGGCCATCAAATGTGTAAATCGGTCCCTGGATACAACACTATTGTGAAGTAATTGAGGTTTTTAAAAGAATGTTCTTTTCGAAAGTAGTGCATAAAGCATCCATTTATGACAGTCACAGAAACAAAAAAATTGTTGTCGTATATTAAAAGATAGCAATAAAATATATTTTTTAATGTTTTTTCTTCCTTATAACCTATTTGCTCTAATTGTTACTACTATTTGCTGCTGAATGCCTCACTGTAGTCTAGGCAGAGTGGAAGTATAAAAAGACTCATGCTCGGAAGCAACACGATGAATGCGGAAGGGAGTTGTCCTCCCTGTCTCGGCAACGATGGAAGCAAATAGGTTAACTATTTGATACGCAGTAGTATATGTGTCGAAAAGTTTATATACTCAAACTGAAAAAGTTTCAAATTATTTTTATTTTTTTCTGATAAAAACATGATGAACCTCAAAAAGAAAATAAAACTAGAATTAAAATAATTATGTTAAGATAAATTTTTATAAATATTTTAATATTGTATAAAAACAAAAAAAAATCAAAATTAATTTTCTTTTTTAAGTATTTTATGCACTTTTATGAAGCACAACTCCACTATAGACATACAAATATACAACATGGCTTTAAAAAAATGTTTAAAATTTCTTGGTTGAGAAAATATGAATACTTTAGACCATAGGTTCCCAACGTGGGCGATAATGCTCCCTTGTGGGCATTTGAGGCTTTTAGGGGGGCAGTAAAAGACCCAGAGAAAATTAGGGGGCATTGATATGACACGGAGGAGCGTAGGAAGATTAACCAAATATAGTCTAAAAAAGACTTAAAAATTACGCTGATAATATTTTAATAAAAATACTTTATAATATAATTAAGTATGCATTTTGATTGTTCTCTGAAACTGTCAATTTATTAATTTAGAAAGCAATAGTTTATTATCTATTACTTCGTATCATCAAAACCCCTGCCTGTCCTTATAACAGGTAAGCTAAAACTTTTATTCCTCTTTTTTAAATGAAGCAGAAATTCAGTAGCGTTTCAATTCCAACAATATTCTATCTATTAGTAATTTTTCTTAAATTTAATTCTTGTTTTCACCATGCATTGTGCACGCTCTTGTTTCTCTGGAGTGGAAGGGGGCGGTATTGAAATATTCACTAGAAAAGGGGCACCAGTTCAAAAAAGGTTGGGAACCTATGCTTTAGACAATTTAAAAATTAAAAATATTTTTTACTGCAATAAAATTAAAAAGGAAAACTACGTAGTTTAAATTGACTATCAGCATAAACAATTTGTAATGAATTAACATAGCTTAGAAATATATATAACATATTGCAAAAATATAAGACGAAATTGAAATGAGTTAATAGCGGCATTAGACAAAACAATAAAAAACTGTCTTTATTAGTTCAAAATAATATCAACTAGCTGGAACCCGTCAAATTCGACGGTCACTTTATTGACTGTAATATTAAAAAATAAATGGGAACGATCAAGAATGTCACCAAGGTCTTGAACAAAACTAACAGGAAAAATCAAAGAGCGACGCGGACGGAACATGACTTGTGACAGAAAGTAAACAAAAGGTTTCACGCCAGTTCTTAGCAACTGTACAATGAACGGTGAAATGATTGAAATCTTTAAAATTTGTTTTTAACTATCTTTATTAAATAAAAAAAAAATAAGAGTAGATATTAAATGACGAATGAGCAAATACAGTTACAAATTCTAATTGAGCATTTCGTTGAAGACGATATTTTGGGTAGTCATCGACCAAAAGTCATCAAAGTCATCAATCAAAGTCATCAAATCATCAAAGTCAAAAGTTTTCAAAAGTCATCGACCACGAAACGCCCAGGTGAATTCTCTTAAATGATCTTGACTGCCACAGCATTCTTTGATCTAACCATTGAAAGAGTGACATACAACACTCCGTGAGAAAATACGGGCGCAGAAAGGTAAACGCCTAAAGTATGAAGCGAAAATAGTGAAAATTTTCGGAATTCTGCAAGAGACAAAAAAATGTAATCCGCCAAATGGCGATCGCGCGCTCCCTGCTTTATTTGCCTTTTCTCAAGCTACCCTCGATGGTAAAGATCCAGTATCAGACAGAAAACTGAAAAATATAAAAGATAAATCGCTAACTAAAGAAGGAGTTTATAACTGCCGTCAATGTCGTTAACAAACCACAATGTATTTGTATGGAGAAAAGTTTGAAAAAAATCTGAAACACTTTCATATTTTAAATACTCACTAAAATGCTGTATATTAAAAGCGTATCATAATCCATGCGCCGTCCATGTTTCTCTTCCTTGTTTCGTTAAATTGAAAAGCGTATCATTATTCATAGCCATGCCGTATTTTTCTTCCTTGTTGCACAAAACATTTCTTTGGAATCGAAATCTATAGCTGCTAAAACTGTTTTACAATCTTCGCCAAACATATTCCAACTATACTTCCCCATTTTAAATACTGTTCGGAATGAGCATCATAATCCATGAGTATGCTATATTTGTCTTTCTCGTTGCATAATACAGATCTTTGGAATTAATATCTATATTAAATTTGCCTACTAAAGCTATTTTACAACCATCGCCAGGAATGGTTCAGTTTTTAAGTTTTTTTTGCCGCAAACGTGGCGATCAATTATCAAAAATTGCAAACCTTGTCAGACTTATTCTCCCCCCCCCCCATCCCTTTCCGCGTTATATGGCAAACACATTTAAAAAGATTTCCACCGTGACAGTTCATCTCTACAAAACCTGTCTACAAATCATATCGACAGAATCGAGTAGAAAGTCTGGGCGTGAACGAAATAGCACCCTAGTGCTAAAAAGCAATAAAGCACTAAAATAAAGAAGGCTTTTTATGACAGCAAAATCTATTTAATAAACCACAATGTTATTTCTATGGCGAAAAATTGCACATTTGAAGTTCCGCTACGGAGCTTACGCATATCAATCGTTTACGTAAGATCGTTTTTTAGAACAACACATTTATTATCACTACACACTGTTGCCACACAACATTTACAAACGGATGCAATTTTTAACAAATATTTTTCCAAATAAATCAAACCTTGCGGAGCTTACGCATAAAAATATCGTCTGCCAACAATGGGGTTAATAAACCACAATGTTATTTCTATGGCAAAAATTTGCACCTTTGTCGTTCCACCATGCCTAAACCGTTCGACTTTTTCTGATTTTCTCTTTTGATGGCACACCTAGGGGCCGAGACCTTTCTTCAGACACCTCAACCGAGTTTTTACACCCAGCCGTTCTCTCGATTCGGTTGTCGAAAGAAAAACATGTTTCAAAATAATATATAGATTTAAAAAATGAATAATGGTTATAAGAAATGACTAGGATAAAGGATTGTTATGTTACTGAGTAAAATTATGCATGAACATAGATAGATAGATATAGACGTGTATGTATAAATGTATTAATGCAATGCAATTCTAAAGGGAAAGAGACAAGCATAAATAAATTTCCTTTGATTTAATAATAATATTATAAAGTATAAGCTTTACAACATTAACAATGTAAAGAATTTACACAGAAATTGTGACTTAGTCAATACTGACTTCTCTAATTACAATACCCATGGGTTCGACACCATAAAAATTGACTTAATCAAAACGATCATTTAATTTCTTGAATGTCAACTATCTTTAATCCTTGTTGTTAAATTATTTAGAAGTCGAATTGTTCATCCAGCCACTGAATAATTCGAACAGTACATCATAATAAAATAATAAAGAGATGAAAAGAAAATATTATCAATAGTACACAGTAAAACTAAAGACCACAAATTAACTATTAAGGAATGTTTAAAAATCCAAAAATGAAAAAGTAAAGAAATTAAATTTATACATGTACAAATACATTTATAAAAATTGATTTAATCTTCTAAATGTATACAATGACTAATTGCATCGACATATGCATACAATTCTAGAAATCCATTGAGATAGTTTGATTTTAAGGACTCGATTTTTTCATTCAATCTTCTCTATTTTGGTGCGGTTCTAGGTGGATCTTTGCTGCCCGTTTCCAGCATCTGTATTTCTGCCTCATTCTCTGACTGCATTTGTTTAATTAAATGAATAAAATTGTATAGATTCAAATGCGCAGAATTCACTCTTCGATTGAGCTTGGAGTGGAAACCTTCCACATGATTGTTTGTCCTTTGATCCGGCGTATTGAAATGATTCCAAATGTCACTGAAAAGCACAAAGTATATTAGTTGATATGCATTGTATTTAATTAAAATATTAACATAAAATTGACATATAAGCAAGAGGTTTATTTTTTTTTCCCTTTTGTGTTCCATGGGTATAAAAAATTAAGAGAAAAAATACAAATACAGAATTACGTAACAGGAAATTACGAACTCATGGCTAATTCAGGGGTCAGTCCAGGTTTCTTTCCCAGGGTCCTATTTTTGTGAAATTTTACCTAATTTTGTGAATTTATAATTAATTTTGTGAATTTTTTCTATTTTTGTGAATCTTTCCTTATTTTGTGAACTTCTTCCAATTTTCTTTTTCATTTTTGAGCAAGAAAGCAATCACGAAATAGAACTGAATATTTTTTTAAAAAATTAAAAACAAAATGGGTATAGTTAGTTCCCTTAAAAAAAGTTGGCCAAAACTGAATAATTCCTGTTCACCGAACGTCTGGGATAGTCATACCCTGGAACAATATTTTTTTTAAAAATTCGATTAAAATTAAAAATATAAAGCTTTAAATCTTTACTTTTAAATGATTAAAAAATAGATTTTATAATAAACGTAGGCCATGGTAGTTTTGATTTTAAATTGCAGGTACTAAGCACTTATTTACACCCCAAATTCAAACTTTAGTAATTTTTAAATATTACAATGTCTGTCAGTTTCAACTGGAAATACTCTAATACTAACGATGTGAAAAATGCAATTTTTAAATCTAGTTAAATTTCAACAATTGAAGGGAAAGCAAAAATAAGTTGCAGATAATTACAGATGGGAGAAATTAGCTAACATTTTTAAAAATTAATTTCAACTTGTACCATTAAAGAAAAATTACTTGTCAGTGTACACAGAATATCCCAAAAACACTGACCTGGGGTTTTATTCCTTAAATATTTTTCACATATTTTACAGTAAATCACAAAAATTATGTAAAAAAAAAAAAAAAGGCACAGAATTTTACAGTAATGATTATAAATGTTGGAAGATTAAATCTAAATAAATACAAATGTACATTTTTATATGGTCTCCAAACAGAAAATTCCCAGTCTGTAAGATGTGCCCATGCATTAATTAAGTTTAAAAATTTTAATTTTCAATCTTCTATCATTTTTTGCTCGCTACGGCCCTGCCTATGCCGATAGCATTTCTCTGTAGTGTACCCCTATGACCGCTTTTTAAAATGATATTAAATCCGAATAAAATCACTCCTATGCTTTTTTGTTCACTCCTAAGAATGAAAAAATGCAGTATTGCACTATTTCTACCCCCTCCCCCCTTTTTTCCAGCTTTGAGCAGTGATTGACCTATATTTATCCCATTTCACATTCCACAGTGTGGATTCTCGACCGATTAAACAGGGCGCAGCACCCAGCAACCCTTTAACGTCTGGCAGTCCCTTTTCTCCCCCCTATGCCTGGGTATGTCGGTCCGTTTTTCCATTCTTATTTGCCAAAACTTTTTCTCCTTCCTTACCATACAGTTTTCTTATACAGGAGACAATACAATGAAGTTAAAATCGACGTTTAAACGACCCTTTACAAAACAGGAGGTATAACTATTCCTTCACAAAATTCCAATCAGCTTTTTTTTTTTTTTTCAACGAGATAAAATGTCCTTTTATTAATAATTATTTTTTCTGTTTTCTTTTATTTGCGTGATCTGAAAGATGCCCTTGGAATGTTTGTTTTTTCAGCAATGTAAAAGGGCCATCTGGCACATTACTCTTTCAGTTGGGGGGGGAAAGAAGGGAGTTCAAAATGATTTCACCCGTAAGGATGTTATGTTTCATAAGTATGCAGTTGTGAATTAGTAAACAATAAGCTTAGACTTAGCCACGTAATGACGGCAGCTCCCGTTGTTTTGAATTGGATGTTATGCACTCTTGCAAGTTGTTCTTAATGATTGCTTTTAGTGTAATCATTACATGGCCTTTCTACTTCAGATTATTTATAGTTATTATAGATATTTACTAAACATTAGAGAATTACGGATTCATTTCAAAATGCAAAACGAATTATTGCGAGTTAGAACGTTTGCACGATTTCCAAACATGCATTGATCTGAATTTATGTCTGTCTTTTAGAATAAGATTTAGGACTAAGTTAATCCTTTTGAGATTGCATCAAACGATTTCTGAACATTTACTACATGGTGCATAAATGTGCCAGTTTGGAAAACAAAGTGCTTTCTTTTAATCTCCTCCCCAACCTGGCTGCCCTTTTTACATACGCCACTGGCTTTATTCATGAAGAATGTTGTAATTATCCGAGAATGACAGCTGTCATCAGCTTTTCTTCTGGCAATGAGCCTTATTAATATTATAGTGTAATAAGTCTTGATGTTTAATTTTTTGGCATAAACACAACTCACATGAAAAGAAATAATAAATGAGCGCTCACTACTAGTCTGATTTTTATTCCCAGAAAGAGAGCTCCTACATAGCAGGTGGGGGGAACTTAGGAGGAAGAACAAACAAGTGCAGGCGTCTGCTTCAAACTGCAATCGTAGGCGGTGTAATTTACCCCCTTGGCTTAGGGCCTCCAATCAACCTACCGTCATCATCATCATCAACATTGTTTACATTTAGGCCAAGATATTATTGGGTGACGATCGGTGATTGCTAAATGATAATAATTCCTAAACTCAATTGAAAAGTGCAATAGTTATTTTGTGAAAGGGCCGTTTTGGTCAAACTGAATTTTGTGAAGGGTCCGTTTTTCCGATATTGAATTTTGTGAAGGGTCCGTTTTTAACTTGTTGAATTTTGTGAAGAGTCCGTTTTCGGACCCGATTTCGACCTGGACAGACCCCTGTAATTGCTTATCTTGACCATGCTGATAATATAAAATCGTCTGCTAATCGTCACAAGCTCAAATAGCTCTGAAATTTTTTGATATTTCGATTAGCTAGATTACACAGATCAACCTTTTTTATTAAATAAAAATAAATACGTTAAGTATTTTGAAAGGTTATTACGGGTTCGAATCGTAAGTGAAATCGACGTCATTTTTATGTCACTTGCTTAAAATTGCACCGGAAACTCAATCAGGTTGAAAGATTCTGATGTTAACATTAGGTCACGAGCGGTATAATTTTGCATATTATCAAATTCAGATTGGCTAGCAACAAACGCTTAATTTTTGTATTCTTTTCATGAGCCATGGGTATGAAAATTTGTGAGAACAAACTCGGGTAAATACAAAATTTTATAACAGGAGTTTTAAGAAGACATAGTTAATTGCTCAGGTTGAGCATGATGATAAATTAAAATCGTCTGCTAATTAATATCTGGAATACATATCGTGAGCTATTACATGTTAAAATATTTTTTTGCTTTGTGTATGTGTGCTTAATGTAATTTTCATAACACATGCATATTGAAATGAATGAACTAAAATGTGTACTCTCCCAAAAGATGCTTTTCTTATTTTAGTTTTATGTGTAGTTAATTAGTTTTTTGAAAAACACGCAACTCAAAAAATTTAAAAAATATATGTTAAATTTCTTTTTTTATTTACTACACTATTAACTTTTTATGAAGAAGTTTTATACATAAAAGAGAAGTAAGACACTTACAATTGAATATTTTTTTTCAGAGAGTGTAACTATTGTTTAATACATTATATCTTAGAATTCTATTCAAGTTAGATAATACATAACCATTATCTAATTTTCAAATTTTGTTTAAACTCAAACCTAGGTTTTGATTGATTTTTAGCATAGATTGGTGAGATTGGATAATTAATTCAGTAAAGTTTTTTTTTTTTTTAATTCAATTATAGCAGAATAAAAGGTAAAAATTTAATACAATGTCTCCTCTAAGTAGGCGTACTTCTTAAACTTTTTTTGAAAGGTTGGAACTAATTCGAATCGCATATGAAATCAACGTCATTTTGATGTCACAAAAATTGCATCCAAAACTCTCAATCAGGTTCACAAGCTCTGACGAAAAATTAAATCACAAGTGCTATACTCTTGCATATTCTCAGATTCCGATTTGTTAGCAATAACTCCACGTTTTTTTCTTTGCGAGAACCATGAGCATACAAATGTTTTAGAACAAACTCGATAAATGTTCTCGCAGGTTATTACGAATCTGAATCAAAATTCAGGAGTTTTTTTTTATTTATTTTATGGAAAGCTTGCTCTATTCCCTGTGGGAAGAAGAGGTATTTCAGATATTATATATATATATATATATATATATAGAGAGAGAGAGAGAGATTGTTTCTGCTCTATGTCCTTTTCCCTACACAAATTAGGTATGAAGCATCAATTTTCTTAAATTAAACTAACTGACAATAAAAGAATTCCAGTGAAACCTAGTATCAAGCAGAAACAAGTATTGGTTATTTTATATTTATTTCATTTTACTAATTTGTAATTTTGTAATATATTCTATTTTATTTTAAGTATAGTAAATTGTTAAAATAAAGTTATGGAAAAGATTAATGCCAATTTAAATACATGTACAAAAAATCAAATACTTACGAAGTAAATATGGCTATGCATTCATCTAATCATGTTTTTACTAAGTAATCATTCATTGCTTCTGCTCCTGGAATATCTGGTGTTTCATCTAACAACCATTCGAATACCTCTGCAATATTTTGTTCTGGCACAAGTGGAAAGGCAGCCGGCCATTCTCCTTATCCATTTGCACACTTGTAAGTTGTTTCTGTAAGTCGATAATCCAAGATTTTGAGCCTAGGGTGACATATTTTAAAACATTAAATATTTCTAATATATGTGCGGATTAAGTATTAAAATATTATAGAATAGAAATATTTAATATAAACAGAAATATAAATTACTAACTGCGTACCTGTTTTCCCACACTAGAAAGAAGTGAATATTTTCCTAACATATAATTGCAACATACTATAGCAACACTTTATTCAAAAATAATGGAATTCTTTAATTAACTTATTAGTTTTTAAATCAAAAGGTGTTTTCCATTTTTAGCGAAAGAGATGCAAGATAGAAATAAACTTCCAATCTGTAAATATATTTATGCGGTTAAAATTTCAAACTGATCGCTCGAGAAATTCATTTCAAATTTAAAAGAGCTGAAAATGTCAAAAAATCGACAAAAACGGGAAACGGATGAACTTTCAGATTCTTAAAGTGGTCTAAATATTTTTCTATATTTGCGAAAATGATCGGTCGAGGACGTCCACTTAAAAGTTAAAAAGCTAGAAATATCGAGAAATCTCAAATATATTGAGAACGTGAATTTACAAAATTTTAAAGCGGCCTATCTCCTACTCTACACTGGGTTCCATTAGTAAAAGTGCAACATGTTTGTTGTAGCTCACCATAAAAAATGGCAGCAACAATAAAATTCATAAATTGTATAAATGATAAAAGTAAAATTATAAGCAGAAATTGGCAACAATGATGTTTATTTTTAAGGTTTTTATTAATATCGCCTGATATAATTCATATTTCAAAAATTAGTTTTAAGAAATAAAATCTTTGAATTTTTCCCAATTTTTTTTAGCCCTCTCACATGCTTGCATCAGGTTGGTTGGTTGATTTGAAATAGCTGATAAGCTCGTTTGTTAAGGTTTGCCCCAAAAAATGAGGCAGCAACATATGTAGATACATACACAGATACAGATTTTATTATATAAGATTATTTTCACTCTTTATTTTATTTCAGTTAGACATTTAATTTAAAGAGATAACTTTCTTACTATTTAGCGTATCAAATATTTCCATTGCCTGAACCTCTTCCAAAAACGCAGAGCATATTGTAAGAAAACCACATGCAAATCAGTTCAGTCGTTCTCAATATTTTTGCATGCATGAACAATTTATGATGATTATGGTGAGAAATAATTATGAATAAATATGCATATGCATATAATAATACATATGCCATAAACCATTATGCATAAATGGAGAATATACAGAGAAATTATATATATATATAATAAGTAAGATTGCCTATTTTGCTCATCAATCATTCCATGGATATTTAGAATTTTGTATTTACTAAGTGGATGCTACGTTGATTCGTAAGTTATGCTTTTTACTATATATATATATGGATATAGATAGATAAATCCAAAATTTTAATAGTAGATTATTCCTGTGAAATTATTAGTATTTTTAAGTACAACATTATCTATATAGACTACAGTCCAGCCTTATTAACGTGGAATTAAAGGATCTACGGCAATAGTGTTGCGTTGACTGAATTTTATGTTAGCCAATAAATTAAACTTGTAAAAGATTTTGGTGAAACTAATTACATGTTTCGATTTTCGGGGGTGGAGGAGGGTGAGCCCCCCCCCCTTAAAATGCAGTCAGCAAAATTGCTATTCTGGACTTCTCTCCAGAAAACTCCTCATTCTAGTATTCACAAGAGTTTTTAATCGGCACTTTTCCTAACTTTTGTCCCTTTGACTTCCTACTTCCAATACATACAAAACCGAGTGAGAAATTCCTTGCATATTTGCATCAGTCATAAGAAAGAAGAGGGAATGAATAAGGAGCACTCGGCACTGGGTGGCCAGATACACAAAAGGGGAAGTCGGAGAATCAGCTCTCTGCAATTGGCACCACAGACGTCCCATGACACCTGTCTCGGCATTTTCCCCAAAGCAAATAGTCATCTCACATGTCCATAGTAATCTAATTAAGAGTCTTCTGTGCACATGTCTATGGGAGAAATACTGAGTAAGAGAACAAGAATGTTCCAGTCTCATATATTGCCTTGGAACAAACTATGAATTATCACTCTGTATGAAGTAAAAGTAGTGCAAGGAGGCCGTAACTGGCCTGAGGCTGTCGCCACCCTTTGGTCCATCTCGGTCTTTTCTGGGAAGTAGATGTATTTTCTTTGCTTCTATGCATGGGAAAAAGAAATTCGCTTGTACAGTAGATAATAATGGGTTCCCTATTCCTGTTAGCTTGGTTAGCTGGCCAAGCCAAAATTGAACATATACTTCGAGGAGCCTTAGCATACCTTGGAATCTAAATCTTAGCATACCTTGATTAGAAGAAAACCATCTTTAGCTTTTAAGATATAATTAATACATCAATTTGGTAAAAATAAATAAATAAAAAAAATCTCATTTAACAAAATGAAGTAAAAGTGTGCTGCAGTGTTCATTTAAGACTGAAGACTGAAACCAGTTGTAAACAAAAACACGAAACTAGTTGTAAACAAAAGAAAACGACAAAAAGTGCAGTGCACAAAATGTGATATGTAGTTGTTTTGATAATGACTAAAAGAAGAAGTGAAATAACTGTCATAATGGAAAGAGAATTTCCATACAAACTGTTGGAACTCCGTCAAATCCACTCTCCAACAAAAAGATCATCGCCGATCTGGTAACTATATATTTAGATTATATTTGTACTACTTTTTATTATGATTTACTTTCATATTATTCATACAGAAATAACCAACTTTTTGTAATTTAATTTGATTTTAGAAAAATGATGGGTAAGTTATAATAAGAGATAATAAGAGTATAGATCACACCGTTAAAATAGGAAGACATGGCAGAGCAAATACTGAGGGTCGCGACCTTGGGAGCTTCAAAATTAATATATGCTTAATTTTCCATTTTATCTTAAAGCAAAAATTAGCTTTCCAAGCTGGAATTACTTTCCTTATTCCAGTTTTTTTTCCCCTTCAAGCCTCACATTCTTTTTAAACCTTTATTTTTTAACACTTTCCAAAGAACTTGAAATGTTTATGCTTTCGTTTGTCTGTCTGCCCGTGCTCTTTAACGGACGTAAATATGCATCGATCGAATTTTATGCAAAGTAAATATTCACTACACACATCCAAAAAAGAATTCTTTTGACATCAAGAGCGGATCCAGAATTTTTTTTTTTTTTTTTTTTTTTTTGGGAGGGGGATCTTGAACATCGTCATAATCACATGACATATATCGTCGGGCAAGAAAGCCATTTTATCTAGCGTAAATATATTTCTCTCAGAGGAGGTACGCCCCTCCTATGCCTCTCCCTGGATATGCCCTTGCAATAAACCAAACCATAATAACTAAATAACTAAAAGAAAAAGAATAATACTCACTGGTATATTCCTGTCACTGGCACAGTACTGTTGTTAATAATTTCATTCGTGACTTTCTGACAAAACTTTTTACGGATAATTTTTTTCCTATTAGGCTCGTGGAAATGATTATTTAATTTATTTATGCAACGCCAATGCACTCTATTTGCATATGTCTTGTCTGATTTGAACAAGAATTCTTGGAGAATCAAAAGATGGCCACCTTTTCCGGGATCTATGTACTCTATCTTACTCATGCTATGACAAAAAAAAGCAAGGGAAAGAAGTACAGGACATTTAGGGAAAATGACCCACATGAAAGATAAGAAGTAAGATGACCACATTTTTTTGCCCAGCAACTGCTCCTTTTGTCCCCTAATTGAACCACCCTCTACAAAAAAGATTCCGAATTCTTTCGACTTTCGACAGTGGTAAAAAATGGAAGTCTTTTTCGCCTTGCATTTCGGGGGTGGGGGGGAGATTTTTTTATATCTCCCGGCAATCCACGTCGAAATGCCCCTTACATGCTACTGCCTTTGGGGGTAATTGGGTAGTCTTTCTAGATATGCCCAAATATGTGTGGCTGAAGCCCAGCCTAGGAGCTTCTACTTTATATTCTTCTAAGACAAAAATCTAACTTCACTGGGGATGACCAAAATCTTTCTAGGGTGGGCTTAAAGATGTAACAAATGGTGATTTGGCCGAATACCAAATATTTGACCAATAGCTCAGGTTGAATAACGAATATTCAGCATATACTGAATATTAATTTTTTTAAAAATTGAATTTAATTATAAATAAAATGTTGCTTTTCAAATTTGTAATTACATACTAAATAAAAACTATCGAAATTCATTTTATATTATTTGTAGGTACATAAAAACACAAAACAGCATATTATCTATAAAACTACAAAATCTTGGTCATGAAAAAATATCTTTTATTAAGCTAAACACGAAATTAAAGCAGCATAATTATATTTCGAGATATTCATAACTTAATAAATAGGCTATGGTAAATGTGATTATCTGGTAATCATGCATACTCACAACATGCTTTGGGTTTTACAGGAAAACATCAGCAACTTCTCAAAATTATGTTTGTGAAACAATTTCTCCTACCCCCACTCCATAAAGAAAAGTAGAAAACCAAGTCAAGTAATGCTTCCAAGTAGAAAAGTCTGCATTTCTGTAATATTACTACATTAGATTGTTTCATTCAGCTTAAAAATCAACGTCTTAGGATATTAATATACAAAAGTTTATATGTTTTACCGTTTCTCATTTATACGACTTTTACATTTATACATTGTTTTCTCGAAGTCCTGATTCATTCCTATTTATTCATCCTTCAAAAATGCTTCATTTATAAGACTTACACTATTGATATAATACAGTAAATGTGTGGTTTGTTTCACTTTTATCATAAGTGTTATATTTCATAAAATTTAGTTATCGTTTCCATTGTACTAGTACCTGAAAAAAACTTATTATAGTTATATAAATATATATTAGTAGCATTAAACCTGTAACGTTTGATTTATACATTGTTTTAGATTGGTCCCTTGGAAGTCATTTAAAACGGTGCTTTACTGTGATGTGATATTAACATATTGAAGTATAACTAAGCAATATTATTTGTAAATGCATTTTAAAATATTTTTTTCTTTGTTCTGAAATCATTTAGCTGAATACGTAGCAATATTCGGCCACAACTATTCGGACGAATACCTGTTCAATATTCGGCTTACCGAATATTCTACAAACTGAATACCGAATAGTGGGCAAACATTCCTTACATGCTTAGAAGCAAGACCGTACCCAGGGGGGAGGACCAGGAGGTCCCCCCCCACACCCCCAAAATTTAAATTTTTGTTGACAAAACAATAATAATGAAGCCATTTTGTGAAAAATTTAGCCTTTTCTGCCTAGAAACTCCCTGAAGTCCCCTACAATGGGAGATATGAATCTTCCAATTTACTCATTGGATAACATAAGGATTTTAAGTTTCTCGCCAAATATAGACCGTATAATCTAAGTTGGGTTTGGGTTTAGTTTTTGAGTAGCAGCACCGTGTGCATGTGTGTGGCTGGGTGGGTGGAGGGGGGAAAGTTAGGGTCCGACCAAGATTGAGTATGTAACAAATTTGAAACACTCGTAATTCAAGGTTTAAGCTAGAGGGAAAAAAAAAAAAAAACATTTTGTAAAAAAGAAAAAAGTGTAGCAAAAAGTTATTGTCAAATGCTAAAATGGCAACTTACAACCTAAAAGTTGATGATAACACAATTTTAAAGCATCTTGAAAAAATAAAAATGAAAATAAACAATAAAAAGAATAAATACAATTTCAAGACAAATAAATTTATTTATTAGGCCTAGAACTAAGAAATTCCCTTTGTTTTAATTTCCCTTACTTCTGAAAAGGTTTGACAAAATTGAAACTTTTCCTATCTGGGCCTTCAATTTTTATCTTGAGAATGTTGTTAACATGACAAAGTTTAATTCTACTTCTAATGTCAGTTTTAATGAGGTTCAAGGCATTGAAACCTCTTTCCCAGTCTGCTGTGTGCCGTGGGATGATTATAGAATATTCAATAAAGGAGCACATTATTGGATATTCATTTGTCTAATCATTCATGCACATAAAATGAAGCATCTGCTTTAAAGTCATTCCTTTTAACAATTTTGTGCACAATTTGTTTAAACAGCACCCACTCAGACAAAAACTCACATACTGTAAAGTTAAAAGTACCTGGTTCAGCAGTTTAAAAGTCTGGTACTTTTCCGTTAGCAGGGAGCAAGCAAAAAATCGCCAAATAATGTAGAATTGCATCAAATTTCTTACAACCATACAACCAACTGTATTGGATGTGAATCGTAATACAATTGTAGATTGGAATAACTACTTAAGAGAAGTTTGTGTAGAAGTATTAACCCTTTAAGGCGCAGTGATCCCGCTCTGGGAACACCCAACTCTAACGTTTTGACTGTTGCCAGTCACGAAGAATAGATTGGATTTCTATAAAAATAGTTGCGGGTGACATAGCTCCACGAGAATTCTTTACTTTTTAGCCGTTATTTCCCGTAAAAGAATGGTCACGATCATTTTTAACAGCACTGACATCTGCTGAAAAATGGAAGAACGCGAGAACAGCTGGATAGATTGCCCAATGCTGGAAAAAGGGCAGCCGTTGCCATCGCTCGACTTAACTACCAGCAAGATGGCAGACGATCGAAACGTTCATCGCGTGCCACAGATCGATTGACCCTTTTTTGACGACAGCTGGCTGTGCTCGCACAGCCAGCTGTTGTCAAAAAAGGGTCTCTAGATCTGTGGCACGCGATGAACGTTTCGATCGTCCGCCATCTTGCTGGTAGTTAAGTCGAGCGATGGCAATGGCTGCCCTTTTTCCAGCATTGGGAAAGGGTTGTGCCTCAAAGGGTTAACAAAATGTGAGCCAAAAAAAATCGGTCCTGAAAAAATAGTTGAGATAGATGAGAGCTTATTTACAAAACAAAAGAACAATGCTGGATGCCAAATATTGAATTTATGTGGGGACGAGGAGTAAACGATCCATGTGAGCAAATTTTCAAGGACATCACCGTATTCTGGAAAAACAATAAACATTCTTTTTGGGTAAAACTGTTTTGTTTACAATTCATTAATATTTGCTTATAGTTGAACTTGTTTTGCTTACTATTAATTCATTATTTGTTTAACGTTTATGACTTTTATTCCTTTGACTGTTTTGTCATTTGCTTCTCTTGGCACACGTTTGGTTCACAATTGGTGCGACAGTTGCGCCCGACTAATGGAAAAGTACCAAAAATCTCATAGATTTCCGCTTTCCCAGAAACCTCTTGTTCAGCTGGTGTATGAGGCTGGTTGCTTAGCAAGAAATATTAAAAACTGTAACTTTGTCCTTGTCACCCAATCTATCTTCAATATGCTTGATTATTGATGAAAAAAACTGTGCATTTTAGCAAAAGCTAGGGATGCACCAAATACCATATTTTGCCGAATAATGAATACCGAATATTTGGTTAAAATTTATTAAACCGTTATTAAACTTTGGTTGCAATGATTAATTTAATTAGTTTGTTTTAAAACCATATTTCATATAGTGTAAAACTTTAGAAATTAAAATGCTGCAAAATTTAATATCAAAGTGTTTCCTTTATATATTATTATTAACTTTTTTAAATATTTGGGAAATGATATTTTTTTTTTTTTTACCTGCATATTTTATAAAAAGAAATTAGCAGTTAACTGACTTTACATATTTATGAACACTTAATGTTATGAGGATTTTTTTTTCCTGGATACTGTTTCATATTTAAATGAGTTATTAATAGTAAGGTCATTGTAATGTGTCTTAAGATTTCAGAAAACTTGAAAAGCAACAAAATTTAAACTTAACATCTGAGGGTTTTCTCTTACTTTAAAACTAATTCGATTGTGATGTTAGTACGTAACAACTTGGCTTAATACCATATCTTTCTTTCATGATTTAAAAAAAAATGTATTTGTCTACCAATTGTCGAATACTTAAATTTGTTTACTATTTGGTTGCCGAATATTCGGTTTGCCTGCCAAATAGGCAGTATACCGAATATTCAGTGCATCCCTAGCAAAAGCTGCCCCTATTTCTTTTGCATTTTGCCAAAAAAGACACTGTAGCTTAATCCTTGCTGTAATTATTCTTTGTCCAAGGCCGCTAAAACCTTAAGCACGTGCCTGTCTGTATGAGTGCGGAGGAGGTGTCCTTTCAAATACCTGCGTGTCGAAAATGCTTTATGGCAAATATCGCACTCATGAGGTTTCTCTCCTGTGTGAGTGCGAAGATGTACATTCATGTCTCCACGCTTCGAATAAGACTTCTGGCAAATACCACACACATGAGGTTTCTCTCCCGTGTGAGTGCGGAGATGGACATTCATGTCCCCGCGCCTGGAAAACGACCTCTGACACACAACGCACACATGAGGTTTCTCTTTGGTGTGGGTGACTAGGTGCTCTTTCAAGTGTGCACGTACCGAGAATGCTTTCTGGCACATATCACACACGTGCGGTTTCGCTCCCGCGTGAGTACGGACGTGGGCGTTCATGGCTCCTCTCCGAATGAAGGTTTTCTGGCAAACTTTACACGCGTAAGGTCTCTCTCCCGTGTGGGTGCGGAAATGTTCTTTCAAGAGCAAGCGCCGTGAAAATGTTTTCTGACAGACACTGCACTCATGCCGTTTTTCTCGGGTCACTTTTTCGGGAATGTCAGACGCAGGAAGGTTCTGGGAACGAAACTGTGGCAAAACTGAGTTTTGCCGCATATGATTTGCACTCTCATTTTCCTCCATTTGAATATTATCGGCACTAATAGGGGGTAAAAAAATTAAATTGACTACTGCTTTTTTACCTTTTCAAATTACAGTTCATATTCCAAGGAAATGAAAGATATTAGTATTCTCTTCTATAATTGAAACATGGCATGTCTGATGGATGCCTCTCAACTCGTGAAGGAATGTGTTTTAAATACATTTCTCATAATAAAAGAATTTTTGTGGAAGGTAATAATCACTAAATACAATTATTATGTACACTGTTGTCAATACCAGCTACACATTTCATATGCAGTTATTGTTCTCTCACATAACTCTCACACTCATTGTTTATTTTTTCTGATCTGTTAATGCCAGTCGTTACATCAATCTAATAACTAGTTAAGGTAATGATAGAAGTTTTCGTTGAAATTATTATAGTTTGAATTTTACACCCCAATTATAATGAAAAAGCTCATAGTAATATCACATAAATTTTAAAAATTCATGTCCTTCGCAATCCTGCCAAGAACGGATTATCCGTATCATACTTTTTGCCATAGTAATTAAACACTAGGCGAAACTAACCGTTTAATCACACATAAGATCGTTTTACCAGAATTAATAACTTTAAGAAAACATGTAGTATGGTATACCGTTTGCACTTTGATGTGTAAAATCGGTGTCTAGTTACTTACAGGCTCTAACTGTGAAAATAACTATATCACACTGAAAAAAAATTTCAGAATTTTCAGACAAAACGCTTTCATAACAATCAAAACAAACTATGGTTTGGCGGATAAGCTTCTAGTTGACTGGTAACGAAGTACCTGATGCTTCGCTGCCGGCCGATGGAAAAGTGAAGAACGCTTGCTATGGATCATAACCATGGAGTTAATTATAATGACGTGGAAATGATTCTACGTTGTTATCAAAGCAGTCTTTTTTGCTGCTGCCATCTACTGATTATAAAAGCAAGTAATTCAAGAAGGACTGATATGTATATTTTCCTGAAGTAATATTTGAAGTACTGTTTCTTTTTAATATTTAAAAACAAAAAGATGTTTTATATCGTTTTTAAAATTAATAATAATAAAAATTATACACCCATGTGATAAACACAATATCGTACTCAAGAGATAAAATTCAATGTCATTTAATTGATAAGTCTTTGTCACATATACTCGTACTTTATAGAAAATGTTTTTTTACCTGCATATTAAAAGTTTTGTGAGCATTCTCAAGGTTTATGCAGTTATTTAAATGGCATTTTAAATAATTATATATTTTTTATTTTTATATCAGTGCTTCATCAACCTTCCAATTAACTTTTTTGTTCGGTAGGAAATTTCGGTTGGCTGAGAGAGAGGGGAGCTTTGGACGATCCTATTGACCAGCGGTGTCGGCAGAAGAAAAAGAATTAGACATTAATTAAAAAACAGGAGGGTTTATACAATGGCATAACGGAATGTTTAGAGGCTCTGAATAGTAAGTTCAACGAACTTTTATCTTTTTAACCCATTTATGCCTAGTGTCCCTTTTTTGGGACGGCATTTTCGCTATTAGTCGAAAACGTTATTTATTTTTCCTAGCCTTTATTCATGAGTATTGAGCCTCAACTCTACAAAATATTTTAACATGGCCAAGTAGGATGTTGATATTTCGATTTTTATGCATAATGATTTTAAAAGAAATCATCCCTTGTTCAAGAAGTTGACATCAGAAATTTATCTATTATTTCTGTTATCAGTAAAAATCGAAGAAAGTCGCAAAAATATCAAGGCACAAATAGGTTAAAGAACATCCCCCCTTCCCCTTACCTGGGGTCATAATTATGGGGGCGGGAAATGAAGCGTAAATAGGGGGGGAAAAGTGGACTATTGCAAGAAAAAAAGAACTAGAATAAAATTGTTAAAATTTGAAGAAATAGTAAAGATGCTGCCGCGCATTATCATTTGCTTTAAGTTCCCCTATAGTTCCAGTTACAAGGTTGTATAGTAACACGCATAATTACAATTTTATGTGTAATAACACACGCAAAATGGTAATTATGTGTGTTATTATACAGAGAAAATTTTATAATCCAGTTTTTATAGTGTGTTGTTCCTGTTACTTTTGCCCACATACATTGTTTTGGGTAACGTCACAAGTAAACACAAGGGTTAAGATACTCCTCTTTATGTTGCTCCATTGCGCTATAAGACGGTTGTTACCTGTGCTTTTCACAAGCAATAGTAGCAGCTGCTAGATCAAACAAGTTTTTTTCCAATAAATTACTCGTTTTAACATTGATTTATATAGCTTTATGATTTATTAAAGATTGCAATGGTACATATAAACTGCAATCTTTATGAGTCGGTTACTTATTGAAGCCGAAACTCCGCACTCCCCTTCCCCCCCCCCAAAGAAAAATATAGTTTTTTTGCTCTATAATTTTTTTAACACAGTAGAATTAGTACATTTTAAATTTACCGTAAGCCATATAAAAAATACATGACCAAATTTCCATCCAACCATTTGACAAAGCTGGCTCTGTCAGAAAACTTCTTAGCTCTGTGACGCCAGATGAGTTATTCAGTCGACTGCCATGTTGTAAGTAGTTACACTCATGTCCATAAATTAAGGATAATTCAGAATCACACAGAAATTGATCTCTAAAATAAAAATTTCACCTGTGGAATGATCACACAGATCTTGAAGAAGAATATGCAAATTACAGGAAACCACCAGATGGCGTGGATGGTACGTCACAATGACGAGAGAGTAAGAGAGGGGTATATAAGGAATGGTGGCAAAGAAGTAAAATTGTTCACAAGCGCTGTGAAAGCCTTTCAGTGCAAAAACCGCATAGTTATGGCACAAAGGAGGCATTTGGATGATGTTTTACGTGGCAGAATTATCGGACGACTGGAATGTGGACGTACCCAGCTGGAAGTATCCGAGGAACTTGGAATCGCCCAGAGTGTCATCTCCAGGCTTTGGCAACGATTCCAAGATGATGGTAATGTGAGTAGACGTTACAGCACAGGTCGCCCCCGAGTTACAATGCCGAATGAGGACCGCTATTTGGCAGTTACTGCCAAAAGAAACAGACGGAGTACAGCATCAGACCTGTCTCGTCAGCTCTCTTCAGCTACTGGTACGACAGTTTCAAGGCAGACCGTGTACAGACGCTTAGGGCACATTGGTCTATATGCTTGTAGGCCTGTCAGATGTGTTCCACTTACCACAACTCACCGTCGCCTGCGATTAACCTGGAGTAGAGAGCATGCATTGTGGACACCGCAACAGTGGTCTTGTGTGGTGTTTTCCGACGAGTCCAGGTTTAGTTTGGAGTCTGATTCTCGCCGGACATTCATCTGGAGAGCGCCAGGTACCCGTTACCACCAAGAGAACACCATTGAAAGACACCGTTACGGTGGTGCAGGATGGCTCGTTTGGGGAGGAATTATTCTTGGTTCCAGAACTGACCTGCATGTTCAGAGTGTAACAATGACAGGCCACATCTATCGGGATGTCATTCTGGAACAACATGTACGTTTGTTTCGGGGCTCCATGGGTGCTGAATTTGTGTTTATGGATGACAACGCCCGTCCTCACCGTGCAAACATTGTAGACGAATGCCTTCAATCGGAGGATATCACCCGTATGCATTGGCCAGCATACTCACCGGACTTGAATCCAATAGAGCATGTGTGGGATATGCTTGGCCGACGAATTGCAGCCCGTGAACCCCCTCCCACCTGTCTACCGGAACTTCGGAGTGCATTGCTTGATGAGTGGTGTAATATTCCCCAAGATCAGATTGATCATTTGATACTCAGCATGTCTAGGCGTTGTCAGGCCTGCATTGCATCGTCCGGGAGACATACTCCGTATTAACCATCCTACTAACCATGTTATATTGTTTTTTGTAAATAGGTTCTTTTTTGAAATTTGGTCAAGGGAGTAAAACTTGCAATTTTTATTAATTATGTCAAACATATATCTTTTTTTTTTTTTTGCTCTTTACTTTTTGTTTAATAAATAGACTTTACAAATAAGTCAAATTTGTTTTGCTTCTTTCTCTTTCTTTGCCTGAACTTCATTATCCTTAATTTATGGACATGAGTGTAAATGGATCGATGGCAACGGCTGCATTTTTTTACAGTGTAGACCATTTAATCTTTTTCTTTTTTTTTTGCAACGAACAGTGAAAGCACTAAAATAAGGTGGTTTTACGGCCCAATACCACCGCACACACAGTGATGTCCTTACGCTTACAGTGAGATAATTTTAATACGTGTTTTATTTATTTATTATTTTTTATCTTTCATGTAACATACAAACTGAAATATAATTTTAAAAATTATCATATATGTAGGATAGAAAGTCTTTAACATATAAACTGTTTATCTGACCCCTTGCAACCAAGGGATCATTTACAAAATTCCTCAGTTGAGCCTTTACATTTGTCAGATTGAATGTGGCGACTCAGACTTCTGCGACAAGAAAATGCCTTATGGCACACATCACACACATGAGATTTCTTTCGTGTGTGAGTGCGAAGGTGTTGTATCAGGCAATCACGCCACGAAAAAGCCTTATAGCACACGTCACACACATGAGGTTTCTCTCCTGTATGAATGCGGAGGTGCAGTAACCAGGAGTTACGTCGTGAAAATGCTTTATGGCACTCATCACACACATGAGGTTTCTCTCCCGTATGAATGCGGAGGTGCCTTTTCATGGATGTACGCCTCGAAAAAGCTTTATGGCACACGTCACACACATGAGGCTTCTCTCCCGTGTGAGTGAGAAGATGATCGCTTAAATTTCTGCTGTTAGAAAATGGTTTCTGGCACACATCACAGTAATAAGGCGTCTCTCCTGTGTGAATGCGAATATGATAATTTAAGTTTGTGCGGTTCGAAAATGTTTTTTGGCACACATCACACATGTGTGTTTTCTCTCCTGTGTGAGTACGGAGATGAACATTTAAATTCGAGCGGCTGAAAAATGCTCTCTGACACACATCACAAGCAAAAGGTCTCTCTCCTGTATGGGTGCGATGATGTACAGTCAAGTTTCTACGGTTCGTGAACGTTTTCTGGCACACATAACACACGTGAGGTTTCTCTCCTGTGTGAGAGCGAAGATGAACAGTCAAGCTTGAACGGTTCGAAAATGTTTTACGGCACATGTCACAAACTTGAGATTTTCCCGTGTGAGTAGAAACGTGTGTTTTAAGAGATCTGTGGCATGAAAATGCCTTATGGCACACTTCACACACATGAGGTTTCTCTTCTGAGTGAGTGTGGAGATGATTTGTCAATTTTCCGACCTGCGGAAACTCTTTCTGATGCACATGAGATTTTTCTCCTATAGTTTCCTCTGGTTTGTGAGAAGGAAGATGATTTTTAAGACTGAGCTCTGAATTTTGGCATACTTTACTCGAACTGGCTTTATCATCCATTTCTATATTGTGCAGGAACTTAAGGCGATCGAAAATTATAAAAGTATAATTAAACCGGTAAGGTTAAAATTTGTTGTTAGATTAGTTGATGATAAGCTGAAGAATCAAAAGTGCTTTTAAGTCATTCACAACGTTACTATCTCTCTTTTTTTAATTACATTACTCTCTCTGTTTTGTTCCGTTCTTCTTTTTTTTTTTCAAAATATCTTTTTTTCACAACTTTGAATTAGATAAATTGTATAATTCTGCAAGCTAAAATATCTCAAACTTTCTCATTTGTGTAAAAGCACTATAAGTTTTCATTTTTGCTTATTCAGATTTTACTCTTCCGGGGCTCGTGCAAGAGTGTAGCGTTCCAAACAAATATCAGTGTCACCTTCTTATGAAGAACACCTTAATATTTATTCGGAGCTCAATCATGTTCCCCTTGCATAAATCGTAAGAAAGCTTCGGAGACTAATTTTGATGAAATCGTCGACACAAAGCAAAGGCAGATCAAAGATGTCATATCTGAAAGAAGAAGAAAAAAGTATAACATATTCGAAAAGTGTAAGACATTAGAGTTAGTAAGTCACATTAAAATATATTAATAAAGCCATCATACTCTATAGATGCACATACATGTAATTTGATTTCCTATTTTAATACTATATCAATTTAAAATTTTAACTCAAGGTAAAAGCAATAATAATGGAGCACTTACTTTTAAAAATCAAAAACCTAGCTCATAATTCATCCCTAGAAACGACTGAAGCAAAATATATATTTTTTTCTTTTATTTAAGTTGACTCTAGATGCAGGGCCTGATTTTCGGCAGGGCAAACGGGGCAAGCGCCCGGGCCCCCTACCAAAAGGGTGCCCCCAAATTGTTCTTTAAGTTTAAAAATTTGTAAATTTTGGAAAAGTTTTCAAAAAAGGGGGCCCCCAATGAAGCTTTTGCCCAGGGCCCCGAACTCTGCAAATCGGTCCCTGTCTAGCTGTGACTTATAAACTATTATTATTATTTATTTATTTATTGTAATTTTTTAAAGCAAGTGGTCCACTTCTAGTGCTTTCACCTTAATCCATTAGCGCCGCTTTTTTCAGCACATTCTCAAATTTATGTTCATGCAAGAAGTGATAAATAAATTTCCGACATGTGTGTGATAGGAAGAAAGTAAATCTTTTTCTAAAAATGTGAATAAGACAGAGAAATATTCTCATTTAAACTTGTTATCACTGAATATTTTGTGGAAATCAGATTTTATTCAAGAAATTAAACTAGGAAAATAAACTAATGCTTAAATATTTAAGTGACTTACAAATTTCGCGACGGTCTAAAAATAGATCGCTGGGCGTTAATGGGTTAATTTTCTAAAATAAAAAAACCCTTCTTCCATATTTATGATGCATCATATTTGTTGTCATTTCTTAAACCATAATACATTATTAGATTTTTCTGCTGTCTGCAATATTTTAAAAACATGTGTTGGAATTTGTCTTCTGTTCTGTCTTGTTTACATGGATTTGGGGCTTAGTCACTTCTGCTTTAGAATGCATTTTGTACACTCACCAAAAAAAGTATTCGAGCAAGAGAGAAATTTCCTACGTTGGTTTCGTATATTAAAAATTATTTATGAAAGAATATGAATTAGGCTATATATAAATATGACTTTCTATATTTGTATCAGGTTGTGCGTTTTTCAAAAACTCAATTATGATTCGCAAATCTGAAATAGGAAACTTCTCTCTTGCTCTAATACTTTTTTTGGAGGGTGTACCAATCCTAAATCCAGATTAGATCGGTAACGGCAATACCTGCCAAGTGTGTTCATTTCTACCACAGACCCCCGAACAGCTCATTTCTACCTCATTCGGGAGCTGATATATGGCAGCATTATCGATCGTTAGGTGGTCTTCGGCTGGTCCCTGGGTCAAACTCACAGCCTTTCGACTCCGAGAGCGACACCTCTCCCAACTGGTCTACCGCTGTTGGGATAAAAACCAGACAAATTTTACGTATTTAAGCAATAAATTAACTTCCTCATCCAATAAACAATGCTTCAATTTAAAGCTTAAACTTTCTTAATTGCATGCATGTAATGACCTTTATTTTACTGATAAATTTTGTGCAGCTTTTGAGTTTGGATTAAAAAAATTTTTGGGAACTGAGTTGGACATCCTGATTGGGGTACAGTGGAATAGTGCCTCCACTTCATGTAAACCCACAGCTTGTGGAGGTTGAAAGAACAAAGAGGCAATTATTATTTCCAGTAGATTTTCGGTCTTATTCCATGATAAAACGAACTTTTGAAAACATTTTGATAACAAACGTTTACCGTTTAATTTGATGTTACTTTATTATTATCATCATCAAACATTATTAGGCAAGGAATTTTGCAACTCTTAAATATGTTTCCTCATTATAACTATTTTTGTCTTGTAATTTGAAAAACTGCTTTCATATCTTTTTGTGTTGAATATCTCAACCTGTATTTAATAGCACTAATACTAATAATATGCTATCATAATACAGCTGATTTTGCTTGTGCCTGGCCAGTTAGCTCCTAAGTTAAACGTTGCCAAAACAAGCAACGTTTATTCATTATGATTTTATGGATGCTGTGGTCAAGAGTAAATATAAAAAAAGAAAAAAACAGCATAAAACGAATAAGGGAGAGGCTGATGGGGCTACAGCCATCCCCGAAATGAGTAAACAAGGAGAAGATTACGTATTTGTGAATAATTTTAATGTGCAGAAAAATATTTCTTTTTTGTTTGATCTTTTAAAATAAAATCTTAGCACACTCAATGACACTAACACATACGAGCCTATCAGGAATTCTTTTTTTCCAGAACTAGGGGCCAAGGCCCCCAGACTCGCTACGCTCGCTTTTCGTATGAGGCATTCGGCCCCTAATAAGGCTTATTCGTAAAAAAGACATAATTTCAACAGACAAAACCCGAAGATTGGATCAGATAGGATGTTACTGAGCTACACATTGCTTAGTTCTTGCATGTTCATTGGTACATAAAAATGTAAACTTCACACTACAGTAGACCCCCCTCCACCTCCTAACACGGAAGATAGTTTGTTATCGGAATCCGTGTTGTACGGGTCCTGAGCTATACTCCACCTGGAGTGCGGACTCCGCTTATAATCGCTGGAAAAATTATTTGCACTCCTCAGAAACACAATGATATTTAATGTTGCCATTCAAAAGTTATATTAATTAGGAGCTAAAGCGTAATAAAATCAGAACATATGTTTCAGCTGTATTTTTAATAATGTAAAACCTATTGGACACCTTGCAAATTTGCCACCCATGGCGATTTCTTATTATTTGGCAACTTGCGAACATGTAAAGTTAATAAAAGCTACGGAACAGATAGGACAGCTTGCCACCAATAGCGACTTTTCATTATTTGGCGATTTACACATGCTCACAACCTATAATTACTGTTCATTTAAGGTTACAGGAAAACCGTTATCGATATTTTCATTTACATAATCGTTTGCAGATTGGTGTACTTAGCACCACGAATTATATCATTTCGTCGCGCTAGCAAATATTCAAAGTGTACTATAACTGCTATAATGGCATAGTTAACGCCGCCCAATATTTCTACTGGTAGCAAATAATCCAGCTGGACCGAACCGGCGTTAAAATAATTTGCATTTTAATTATTTTTCATTTTCAAGATATTATTTATTCTGTTTTGGAAAAACGAATAATCGCTAATTCTAAACTCCTCTTGTCTAAGCGAACTTACTATTTCAAAATTCTAAACTTTGTGTAACACATTTTGAGTTACTTATTTCATATAGTTTTTATTTTGGCGTAAAATGGGCGTAATTCTAACTCATGTTTGTAAATTTCACGCGATTCTAGATACTTGGAAACGCTTTGTTGAAAAGGAATGAATGATTTTATGCCAAATCTGGCAACCATTATGTTTATTTTTTAAGTATTTTATTAATATTTTCTAAAATAATTCGATTTTCGAAATTCAAGTCAGCTTAGCAGGTTCCTCGGAATTTTACGAATCTATGGGCACCTTAGTCGAAACTCAAATCTCCACGGTTTAGGAGGAAATAAGCCAACAAGTTTTGACAGCGCCAGCGGCCTTTACATTTTTTAAAGAATAGAGAGAAACAATCCATGGCATTTTTATTGCCACACAAAATGACCCTCGCTCTTAACTTGGAGAAATGTGTTTTACTGAATCTTCGTGCAACAAACGTGTGAGAATCGTTTTAAGCCTGCCTTGAGCCATGGAAGAGAGAGGATTAAAAGGAACATTTTTCACAATTGCTAGTTCAGAAGCTTTATTGTATTACTTGTATACAAGGGAATACCAGTCATAATCTTCAAGACAATTGTTTCATCTAGGCTCAAATATTATACATGGTGATAGATAATGTATGATTGGTTAAATGCATATCTCTCTTACAAATTTCAGAAAAAAAAAAGAACTTGCAAGAAGAAATGACGTCATATGTTCTTGTCCTGCAACAGGAATCAGAGCGGAAGATCCTTTGTCTTTACTTATATGAAAAAATGTAGCAGTTGGATATTTGACAACAGTGCGAGATTATATATTTCGCGGTACTAAATCGCTAATTAGGCATGGATTATGTATAAAAGTAGATACGGCGATTTGTTTCCATTTAATTCAGAGTGAGAAATGATTTTCGATTACGCGCATGCGTAAAGGAATCACCAGAGAATGAAAGTTTCCATTGGTGGCAAATAGCATTTACTGGAAAATATGCAGCAGCAAGAAGAAGTGCCGCTTCCTGTTTTCCTATAGGAGACATTAACACTGAATTAACACGAAGAGGAATTACAATTTTCAAAATTAGAGAGAGGAAGTTTCCTTCTGTACTTCCACCCCAGCCTGAAACTTCTTCATCCTCGGCAGTACGATATAAACTTCCACAGATTACACAACAAACACGAAATAAAATTTAAATCATGTATGCCGCACACTCTTTGATAGAAAGTGTTGCATTTTGTATTGTTGACAAGCATTGTCTGCAACAATTGAAACCTTATATGGGTGCATCAGGTATACATATACGGGCCAACCCAACTAGCACACATACGTTGGGTTATTGATGGCACGTGGTTGGCACAAGGTTGTTACGTTGGGCAAACGTTGGATGTCCATATGGAAATGTCGGTATTTTGTTGGCTAAAGGTTGTGTTGGGCAACCGTTGGTAAACAACCGTTGGCCATCGGATGGCTGAATGTTGTGTTGGGCAACCGTAGGTAAAACAACCGTTGGCCATCGGATGGCTGAATGTTGTGTTGGGCAACCGTATCATTGCGCATGCGCAGAGACACACATTCAGAAAACCGGGAAGCGATAGATTCATGTCCGTTCGCCGTTCCGTTTCCACCATTGCTTGTTATGATGTGTTGATACACTTTTATAAAGTAATGGATAGTTGAAATCTGAAACGAATATTTATCTTTTCAGCTATATTTCTGTGAATTTTAATCGTTGCATAGGTTCGTAGTAACTTGAATCACGATAACTATTATTATTGATGCATTGATTATAGTTCGATTGTCCATAAGCCTAACGATCTTCAAAGTATGTAAACAAACAAATTACTATGGAGCTATGGTAATATATATATAATAATTGCACAGTGTTTATTAAAAGATGCGTTTTGGATTACTAAACAATGCTAGACAGCTTAAAAATAAAGTTTTATTTGCTCATAGTTGTACAACAGTCGAGAAGGTAAAATTGAACACAATTGTTTTCTCCTAATAAGATTATTCTGAAAAAAAATCAACTTGAGCCGTGCTTATATTTTGCAAGATTATAATGACTAATGAGATTTCAGATTTAGAAGTAGTTATTAAACTAAAACTACTTCAATTTTGAAATCTCGTTGGTTCACAGTGGTTAATCAACAACAAGGATTTAAATTTGTGCATCAAAATTGTTTTGTTGTTAAAGGTATGTATAAAATATTTTACAGTTTTAAGAATTCAGTTATTTTAATATTTTACAAATGTGTTATAGTACTTTACTGTTCATATATATACCTATATTTACCAACTTCATTTTGTTATTTATTTATTATTTTATAAGAGATTTTTGTATCTACACCTGTTATATGCTACAGGACTAAAATTTTATGGAGAAAAATACATAATCTATATGCAATCAAATACTCTTTGAGAGTACTGGAAGAAAAAACATTTTTATTGCTTTGACAAGTCTCTTCTACTGCGTATTTTAGTTGAATGAAAAATATCAGTAGCTCTTTAAGTAATATGCTGTGACTGAGAGTTCAGATCCATGAACTGAAATCAATACTGATTTTTTTAAACTTTTCTTCAGACATTCTATTTTTTGCATTAGAGAAAGGATGCGCTATGGAAAAAAAAAGTTCTCTCTCTCTCTCTTTTTTTTTTTTTTTTTTTTTTTCAAAATTTTGTGCAATGGTAATTATGCGGGACGCGTTGTAACTTTTTTTTGTGTACCATCAACGACTTTTTTCATTTTATGTGCTATAGCGTGATCATTACATGATCTGGAATGAAGTTGGCTTGAGGGGACAAAAGGGACTTGTTTACTGGCACAAAAATCACTAAAAGGAAAATTGTAACAAGACTATGTTCATGATATAGTATAACTTATAATAAACTGTCGGCAGAACTGGTAATTTATACACTGAGCATTTTACAGGTTGGTGATTAAAGCTGAAATTTGCTGACAGTCCTTTGGCAACTGACGATTTTGTCGACAAAAGTACTTTTTAGGGGGGGTGGGGTGTCCGCTCACCCTCCTCCTAAGCGCACAGAAACCCACTGTTGAGGTGGAACCATATTTGATGAAAGAAAAAATGTGACTATTTGATAATATGCTTCGTTCTACATATCTGCCGTCCCTTAAAACTTATCTGAATCTGTCACTGCATTTGCTGTTAGTAAAATAATTAAAAACTTTAATTTCAAATTTGACAGTTTTTCATATATCTATAGAAATGTTATGAAATAGCACATCAATTTGTCAAATATTCGTCAAATATAATTATCCAACATTAGGTTTCTGCATTGGCCTAAAATATGAAACTAACTTATAAATGTAACGGTTAACAATTATGATAGCTAAATGTTAAAAATAACCAATTTCCAACAGTTGGATAATAGAGTGACAACATACAGATTTTACGGTGTCCCAATGTATACATTTACACGTTAACCCAACGTATGCATTTATACGTTAACATAATGTATGCATTAATACGTTAGCCCAACGTATGAATTTATACGTTAGCCCAACGGTTGGAAATATGTTTGAAAAACGTTAGACCATACGTTCGCCCAACGTAAGAAATAACCAGTTGCCAACCGTTGGATAACCGTAAGCCAACGTGTCATTTCAACGTTGCCCCAACGTATGCATTCATACGTTGCCCCAACGTATGTGTGGGAAGGGTGCTGCCTTGTTTAGTGCACACCCTTGCGTTCCGCAAGCTGAATGGACGTCCCGGGTTCAAGTCCGGTCAAGTATATCAGTCTTCTGCGGTATCCGGTCGAAGGCATGACAACCTAGTCTAGCTCTGTTTCTGGTCATTGGGGAGGACTCGTCACTGCAGTTATGCGGTGTCGACATTCCCCCAAGA
>JAWZYV010014332.1:0-98821 GCA_038373885.1 Cheiracanthium punctorium
TATAGGATATGATACTCTGGGGGGGATTTATAACCAATATTGAATCCAAGAGATTAGTCGGGATGGCAGGACAGCTGAAGATAACTAACATATGTCTTTATTTAATGAAGATATATAGTTGATTTATTAATTAACCCATTTATCTAGCATTTTTGTATAAACTTTAGAAATTGTACATGAATTTGCTGTTATTGTCGTGTCCAAAACTTAGTGCAGAAGAGTCAAATAGGGCCAAAAGTACCAAAAACAGCCCTGATGACGTCGGTAATCAGTATAGAATATAGGATATGATACTCTGAGAGGGGGATATAACCAATATTGAATCCAAGAGATTAGTCGGTATGGCAGGACAGCTGAAGATAACTAACATATGTCTTTATTTAATGAAGATATATAGTTGATTTATTAATTAACCCATTTATCTAGCATTTTTGTATAAACTTTAGAAATTGTACATGAATTTGCTGTTATTGTCGTGTCCAAAACTTAGTGCAGAAGAGTCAAATAGGGCCAAAAGTACCAAAAACAGCCCTGATGACGTCGGTAATCAGTAAAGAATATAGGATATGATACTCTGAGGGGGGGATATAACCAATATTGAATCCAAGAGATTAGTCGGTATGGCAGGACAGCTGAAGATAACTAACATATGTCTTTATTTAATAAAGATATATAGTTGATTTATTAATTAACCCATTTATCTAGCATTTTTGTATAAACTTTAGAAATTGTACATGAATTTGCTGTTATTGTCGTGTCCAAAACTTAGTGCAGAAGAGTCAAATAGGGCCAAAATTACCAAAAACAGCCCTGATGACGTCGGCAATCAGTATAGAATATAGGATATGATACTCTGGGGGGGATTTATAACCAATATTGAATCCAAGAGATTAGTCGGGATGGCAGGACAGCTGAAGATAACTAACATATGTCTTTATTTAATGAAGATATATAGTTGATTTATTAATTAACCCATTTATCTAGCATTTTTGTATAAACTTTAGAAATTGTACATGAATTTGCTGTTATTGTCGTGTCCAAAACTTAGTGCAGAAGAGTCAAATAGGGCCAAAAGTACCAAAAACAGCCCTGATGACGTCGGCAATCAGTATAGAATATAGGATATGATACTCTGGGGGGGATTTATAACCAATATTGAATCCAAGAGATTAGTCGGTATGGCAGGACAGCTGAAGATAACTAACATATGTCTTTATTTAATAAAGATATATAGTTGATTTATTAATTAACCCATTTATCTAGCATTTTTGTATAAACTTTAGAAATTGTACATGAATTTGCTGTTATTGTCGTGTCCAAAACTTAGTGCAGAAGAGTCAAATAGGGCCAAAAGTACCAAAAACAGCCCTGATGACGTCGGCAATCAGTATAGAATATAGGATATGATACTCTGGGGGGGGATATAACCAATATTGAATCCAAGAGATTAGTCGGGATGGCAGGACAGCTGAAGATAACTAACATATGTCTTTATTTAATAAAGATATATAGTTGATTTATTAATTAACCCATTTATCTAGCATTTTTGTATAAACTTTAGAAATTGTACATGAATTTGCTGTTATTGTCGTGTCCAAAACTTAGTGCAGAAGAGTCAAATAGGGCCAAAAGTACCAAAAACAGCCCTGATGACGTCGGCAATCAGTATAGAATATAGGATATGATACTCTGGGGGGGGGATATAACCAATATTGAATCCAAGAGATTAGTCGGTATGGCAGGACAGCTGAAGATAACTAACATATGTCTTTATTTAATAAAGATATATAGTTGATTTATTAATTAACCCATTTATCTAGCATTTTTGTATAAACTTTAGAAATTGTACATGAATTTGCTGTTATTGTCGTGTCCAAAACTTAGTGCAGAAGAGTCAAATAGGGCCAAATTACCAAAAACAGCCCTGATGACGTCGGCAATCAGTATAGAATATAGGATATGATACTCTGGGGGGGGGATATAACCAATATTGAATCCAAGAGATTAGTCGGTATGGCAGGACAGCTGAAGATAACTAACATATGTCTTTATTTAATGAAGATATATAGTTGATTTATTAATTAACCCATTTATCCAGAATTTTTTGTTCAAAAAATAGTTTGAATCTAATTTTAAAAAATGTTTTAGTAAAATAACATCACATCAAATAGTTTAGAGATAAAATTACACATATTTTATAAAATGCAGGCTGTTGTATAAATGGAACGCCAGGTATTAACATGAAGTTTATTGGATGATAAAAAAATAAGTATTTCAGTAACAGTAAAGAAGTTGCATTAATGCAACATTAGGCTAAGAAAGGTTAATAATTTTAAGTGTTTTGTAGTTTAGTATTAATAATTTGATACATTTTTCAAACATATCAATTACTAGCTGAAGTACCCGTCCTTGAGGGGTTAGTGAATGCAAATTTCCAAAAAGCAAGAACTTTCGTCAGCATTGTAGGAGTACACAGAATGGATGGAGTATGTTGCCAAAGTAAAGAAAGCGAAGTTATAATTTTTATGGATTGTTAAAATATTGCAGGTTAAGAGAGTCACTAAGTAATATCATTTCATTCGCTTGAGTCGTAATTATGGGATGCGCGAACGAATATTTACGAATATAGGAATAATTTTGGCAAAATCTCAAAATCTAATCAACATCTTTGAAAAATTGGAAGCCTAGAATTTAAGTTGAGTGACAACCTATCCTGTCACCCAATTTCGTTTCATTCCCTGCAGTCTTTATTTCGTGATGCTGGAACAAAGTTTCAGCATTTTAAAACGATTTTCGCAAAATCTCCAAATGTAATCAAAATATTTTAAAAATTCAACGCCTATAAATTAAGATTAGCAACTACCTATCCTATCACTAAATTTCGTATCATTCGCATTAGTTGTTATTACGTGATGTTTGAAGAAATATAAACGTATTTTGAGAGAATTTTCACAAAATCTCAAAATCTAATGAAAATGTTTAAAAAATTGGATACCTATAGTTTATGTTGAGCAACCATCTATCATGTGACCAAATTTCATATCATTCGCTTGAGTCGTTATTACGTAATGCGGGAACAAAGATTCACTCAGTTTTAAACGATTTTCGCAAAATCTCGAAATCGGATAGATTTTTTAAAATTAGATGCTTATAGTTTAAGGTGAGTGACCACCTATCATTTCACCAAATATCATTTTTTCACCTTTGCAGTTATTACGTGATGTGCGAACACAAATTGACGCAGTTTGAAACGAATTTCGCAAAATCTCAAAATCCAAGCAAGATTCTTTAAAAATTGGACGCCTATGTTTTAAGTTGAGTGACCACCTATCATGACACCCAATTTCGTATCATTCGCTTTAGTCGTTTTTACGTGATGCTTGAACCCAAATTTACGCAGTTTGAAACGATTTTCGGAAAATCTCAAAATCCAATCAAGATTTTTAAAAAATTCGACGCCTATGTTTTAAGTTGAGTGACCACCTATCATGACACCCAATTTCATATTATTCGCTTAAGCCGTTTTTACGTGATGCTTAAACAGAAAAGGCGTCACGGACAGAATGACAGAATGACAGAACGACAGAACGACAGAATGACAGAAAGACAGAACGGCAGAATGACAGACAGACAAACTTTTTTTGAGGGTCGCATCGGATTCCCGGGTGCTTGAAACGGATAGAAATCGCAAAATTTTTGAATTCCAAGAAATGTACAGACAAAAGTCTAATTTTATTTATATAGATATGTATAATCAATCAATATGAATATACATCAATTTGTTTTTGACAGAAATAGAGGAAAGAAAACCGTAAATAATATGTGTCTACATCACAGCGTGATGCATTGGAAAATGCCACTGCAAGTGAACTAATCGTGCTTTAAACACTCTTAAATAGGGTGTAGTGGTTTCCAACCTTTTGTGAAGCTTTTTTAAAAGCTGAAAGAAATTTGCAAACTTACAGTGTAGTCGTTAGTAGTAGCAGGTAAGAAAGCCACAAAATTGAGTAGATTTATTTTTCCATGCTGCACAATATAGTCAGACAAGAGAAACGGAAACATAATCGTAAAACCTAAGTATAAAAATTAATAAAAATTGAAATTCTACAAAGCTATTTTACATTGCAGTAACAGGCATGAATTTTGTATTTTATCGAAGCACAGTTATGGCAGTTAGAATATTGACAGATGTACAGATCAAAGTCATAAACAAAATCTTACTTGAGAAGTGTTGAAGTACAAAATATCGTCAAGTGCCTTGGATTATTCAAATGATAAAAAAAAACTTTGAAAATTAAAACTATAAAGGTTACTTGAACGGCCATACAGCTGTTTCGATATAAAAAAAAATAACTCGGCTGTTCGAGCCTCGTCAATTTTCGGGGGGGACGCCCCCCCCCAAACCCCCTAATCTTTTAGTTTAATTATTGCCATATTAAAACGATATTAATTGACTATGTCATTTTATCGCTCATCTTTCGAGTATTTCGCCTGGTAACTCTATGTTAAAACTTTTATGATTGTAACCTATTTATAGGAAAACACATGCGAAGCCTATTCTACAGCTTACGAAATATTGTAACAATAGATTAAAGCTGTTGTGAACTGATAGTATTTAAATATCTGTAAAAAAACATGTAAAGGATATTCTACAGCTTACGAAATATTGTAACAATAGATTAAAGCGTTGTGAACTAATCCATAGTAGCACAATTAGTCCAAAATACGTTTAAAACACGTCTTTTAGCGTCGAAAAACGTGTTTCCAACGTAATTTGAACGTTTTTTGAACTAGTTGTGCTACTAGGGATAGTATTGAAATATATGTAAAATTATGTCGCGTACTTTTATGTCGCATTTTTGGGACACATTTTTCGGAAAATTTTCAATAAAGGGGGTCAGAGATAAAATGACATGGTCATTAAAATCTTCGTTCGTGGCAATCATATCATTCACAGGTTCCAGGCTTAAATTCTGTGAATGATCACTGTTTTCCTCAAGATATCTCACTCGATGGCCTTGCGACCAATACTTATTATATTTTCTAAAAAAGAGTATCCGGGTTATTTCAAGATCAGGAGTTCGTCTCAGGTAAACAATAAACGGGATTATCAATGATTCCTTATGCGTTTATTGCCTCGGAGAAATTCCACTTGCAGATAACACCCAGCGTGTTTCGTGCGGTAAGAGTTTATCAGGTTTATGCGACAGTTGCTTCGAAAATCGCCGGCGTATTGTCGGAAGGGACACCCTGGCTCTTCCTAAATTTGTTTTAAAATATTTCGAAAAAATTTAAGGTAGACTGCCATTTTTACTTTCCGAACATGTACCACATGTAAGGAAAGTATTGTAATCATGAAAAAATTCGACTGCCAGATTTTGGTGTATTGACACGCTTTGAGGTCTTCTGAATTCATTTATGCTCTTTTTACGATATGTATGTATGTATGTATGTGTGTGTGTATTTGCGTTTGTGTGTATGTGAGTAAACACGGTAGCTCCTAAACCTAGCATTCGATTGAGCTCAAATTGGGTATATATGTTATAAATCACCGTCGCAAGACTGGTATTGATTTTGGTGTGCATAGGACTTATAGGTTTTCTACAGGGCTACGACAAAGATTTCTTTTACATTATGGCCTATGGGGGGGAAATTCTTGAAAGTGCGCTAGCGTTTAAACGGTACATTCCATTGAGCTCAAATTGGGTATATATGTTATAAACCACCATCGTAGGACCAGCATTGATTTTGGTGTGTATAGGACTTCTATTTTTTCTACAGGGCTACGACAAAGATTTCTTTGTCGTATGGAGTATATTATGGAGTATAGAGAGAAATTCTTACAAGCGCGCTAGCGTTTAAACGGCGCATTCGACTGACCTTCAATTAAAAAAAAAACTAAGAATTTTAGCTGAATTATTCATCGATTAAAATTTATTTAAATGTTTGGTGATGATCTTAATCGTAAGTGTTCGGAAAGTCGAGTGGAGTCACTCCAGATTTTTTTACTTTTGAATTTGATATATGACTCAGCAAACTTTTTTACCAGCGATTTAAATGATAAAGGTAATATATAAACAAGACGCACTCGTAAAAAAAATTGATTCTCATCACCCCCTCACCCCTAGTTTTGTCCACAGTGTTTTTATGATATGCACACGAAAGAGTAGCTCTGTAAGTGATAGGGGCTCTTACTCCTTCAAAATCAGAAATCATATTTTGTATCAAGAGAAAAGGAGGAAGGAGAGAGGGGGAAAAAAATAAACCCTTGAAAATCTGTGCGAGAAAGTAAAAACAGTTTTTTAGTTTCCGAACATGTACCATGTAAGGAAAGTATTGTAATCATGAAAAAATTCGAATTCGAGATTTGGGTGTATTTACACGTTTTGAGGTCTTCTGAATTCATTGATGCTATTTTTACGAGATGTGTGTATGTGTGTGTGTATGTGTGTTTGTGTGTATGTGAGTGAACACGATAGCTCCTGAACAGGGCATGCGATTGAGCTCAAATTGGGTATATATGTTATAAACCACCGTCGCAAGACCGGTATTGATTTGGGTGTGTATAGGACTTACAGTTTTTCTACAGGGCTACGACAAAGATTTCTTTTACATTATGGCCTATGGAGGAAAATTCTGGAAAGTGCGCTAGCGTTTAAGCGGTACATTCGATTGAGCTCAAATTGGGTGTACATGTTATAAACCACCGTCGCAAGACCTGTATTGATTTCGATGTGTATAGGACTTACAGTTTTTCTACAGGGATAAAATAAAGATTTCTTTTACATTATGGCCTATGGGGAGAAATTCTTGAAAGTGCGCTAGCGTTTAAACGGTGCATTCGATCGAGCTTCAATTTGGTATATATGTTTGAATGATTCATCGATTAAAATTTATTTAAATGCTTGGTAATGATCTTAATCGTAAGTGTTCGGAAAGTCGAGTGGAGTCACTCCAGATTTTTTTTCTGTATAGACTTAGAAGCATAACATGGCTAACAGATACTGGGAACTGTCACACTTACCTTCTTCAGGCTGAAATGATATTTCTTGAAATCCCTTTCTACGTACAAATTAGATAACAAACAAGATATTGAAGATGAAGGCCCTCACAAAACTTTCCAGATTACGTATTATCCGAGACTCTTATGCGCAGGTGTCTTAATTCTCCTACACTAAAAACAGGGCGTTCTTCCTCGGAAGGATTCCTCAATGACTAGTCTGTCACGATTTTGTCTCATTGGAGGCTATTTACGTAGAAATATCAGGGAACGCTGTACAAACACCGAGACCATAGATTCTCAGATTAAAATGGAGTTTATCACCGCTGTGTTTGCTCAATGACTTAGAGTGGTTGATGCTGGAATCACCTTTAGTGTCACATCATATTGGCTCTCTCGGAAGAACTCCCTTTTCACGTTTTTAGGAAGAACAGAATATACGAGATGTGGCAATTAACCCTTTGAGGCGCAACACTTTCCCAGTGCTGAAAAAAGGGCAGCCGTTGCCATCGCTCGACTTAACGACCAGCAAGATGGCGCACAGTGGAGTATTCGTATCAAAATCCTGGCCAAAAAGCGAAAAATTTAAATTTGTTTAAAAAACAGTAATATATATGTTTTTGGATAGCCTAGTAACTGATGCATCCTGAGATACATGTTTTTCGACCATAATTCATATCCAAAAGATGCAACACTCGGTTTAAAAGCAAGTTTCTTCATTTACGGCAAGAGATTTCAGCGTTTTCTATTACTTCGTCTTGCACTTTTTACGGGCTCTTTAAATTAATTTACTGGTTTGATACTTAGTATAATTGTAGTAAAATATATTTATTTTAATTATATGTATCTATTAGCTTGAAAAAATAATATGATTTTATTTTTAAAAAATGTAAACTTTTTTTTTTCTAATTTTTTTTTCAAACATTCACACTTCAAAAAGCCTTTTGAAGTAGAAATGGGGAAAGAATGAACACCCTGTTCTTTTGAACCTGTTCTCAACCCTGTTCAGTGATCACGGCAAAAATATGTTCTCAGTTCATTAAGGTCCGACGCTTCAAAATTTTATGGCAGGCAAGCGTGTTGAAAAGAGAAATTTTGGAAAATGCCTTAAAGGTGAAATTTCTCATTGAAAGGCACGATCAATATTTTTTTGCTAAGAAAAATTTAAATTCTGGGGGGCGCAGACCCCTCCACCCCCACATTGGCTACGTATCTGATGGTGGGGACAGAAGTTCACAATTTTAGCTTTAGCAAATTCTAATTGTGGAATCTTAGTTATTTTGAGAAATAATGATAACGAAGATGATTATCTGGGGGGGGGGGGGATAGAACTTTTAACCCAACCTACCATAATTTTAAAGTGGAACCGGGCAAAGAATAAGAAGCTTTCTTATATGTTCAATACGAAATGCACTCACAGGATTACAATTCGTCAATTTTTATTATTCCAGCCAAACTCAATTTGAATCAAAGTAAAAAATTTAATAATAAAGAAAATGATAGTCTGAAACACAAACAAATCGAAAAAAAATATTTTATCAACGTCAAACAATAATATAAGCATTACACTATCTCAATATAAAACGCGCCTTCGCTTCATACGCTCTTAGCCATCTCTTATTGGCTGAAAAAGAACCTGTTCCGGAGCAGCCTCTCCTATTGGCTGAAAAAGAACACGTTCTTTGATCACGACTCGAGGAGTTCTCCGAGCAGTGAGCGGGAACACCTAGTTCAACGTTCTTTTCCTGAGCTGGAGTTCTTTTTCGGAACGGAGAGCTAAGAGCGAGAACGGGGTAAAAGGCGTTCTCTTCCTGAACAGGTTAAAAGAACTGTTCTTCGGTGAAAGGTGTTCTTTTATTAAATCTGTTCCCTGTTCTTTTGCTTTAATTAAGTTCTGAGCTAGGGTCAAAGTTGTAGACTTGGAGTCAGAAGCAAGGCCGTACTTAGACGGGGGGGGGCAAGGGCGTATTAAAGGGGGGCGGAGGGAGCGACCGCCCCCCCGGGAAAAAAGAAATTAATGTAAAAGATCCTATTTTCCTTCCAAAAAATGGATGTATATGTCAATCCTCTAACTTACCGCCCTCCCCCCGACAAAAATGCATTAATCCGCCACTGGGGGGGTCCAATGAGTTCGGACGCCGCTCCCCCGAACTTATTACATTATATGTACATTGTGTATTTATACAGGGACGTAGCCAGAAATTTTTTTCTGTGTGGGGATGGTGAGGGGCATGGGCGCCGGCAGCATAGGACAGGGGGGGGCAATGCCCCCTCCCCCTGGATTTTTGTATGCAGTGTTATCCTTTGCTTTTTTGCTCTTTCCAAGATGGTAACTATACGTTGAAGTAGTCTTTGCCCCCCCTGGGAAATATTCTGCCTGCGCCCATGGTGAGGGGTATGAAATACAGTGATGTATAAATGAACGAAATGTTTGTGCAGTAATAAAAAAAATTTAATCTTGCTAAATTAGACAGAAATTGGGTGTGAGGGATATATAATGAAAATTTTATCCCGATATACGATGCTCCCCGACTCCGAAATAATTTTCTAGGTATGGCCCTGGTCGGAAGCCATTTAATCTGGATTTTCGGAGCCGTGTAATCTTATATGCCAAAGTCGTATTCATTTTCTTAAATCGCAGTCGAAGCAATCGACATATTTATACACGCGTATTATTTTTAATCTGGAGCCTGATACTTACAGCTTTTTAAACGGAGTCTTTAATTTTTAAGCTGGAGCATGTACTTTTTTACCCTTTAAGGCGCAACCATTTCCCAATGCTAAAAAAAGGGCGGCCGTTGCCATCGCTCGACTTAACTACTAGCAAGAGGGCGGGCGATCGAAACGTTCATCGCGTGCCACAGATCTAGAGACCCTTTTTTTGACTACAGCTGGCTGTGCCCACGCACAGCCAGCTGTCGTCAAAAGCCAGCTGCCATTAAAATATTTTTACAAAAAATTACTGTTAACATACTTGATTGAAGAAAGCCAGAATGTTGGTTACAAAGTTTTTTTTAAACATTTTACAATTGTTGTTGTTGTTGCTAATGCCTTCTAGCAACCCGCGGGGCGGTGCCAGATCCCTCAAATAGGCAGGCGATGGGCGGAAGGGGCTACTTTCATTTTAATGAGCCCCAGTGGGAGGAACTCCGACTCAGCTTGGGGTCCCCTAATTTTGAACCAATTCCAGAGGAGGGACCCACCCCCTGAAATCGGCACCCCCAGAGGTATCGTTTAACAATTTTGAGGACATTGAAGCCACGACAGATTTTACGTGCACCAGCTCCCATTAGGGCACACGGTCTCACAGCAGTCAAGCCGAGAGGAAGTTGACCCTCCCAAGCACTGGTCAATCCGGATGCTGCTTCACTTTTCGTGTTCTTATGGCAACGGAGTTTAGTGCCCAGACCACTGCGGGTTTTACAATTGTATTAAAGTATAGTACATGTTAAAAAGACGTATATTTTCATTTTTAAATTGAATAAAATAGTCATAATAAAGCTACCATAAATCAAAGAAACTGTTCTCAAAAGAACAGGAAAAAGAACTGTTCTTTAAAAAAGAACGGGAACGGTGAACAACTGTTCTTTGAAAATAACGGTTTTCCCCACCTCTATTTTGAAGGGGTGTTGCGGCTTGTCGCGCCTAATTTCAACTATAATTGTAATTATTACAGTATTGAGGGTCTATTCCAAGAAAACATTTTCCCCCCGACATCCACCATTTTTATAAAAAAAATTATTTCTATAGCGCCATTTTTTTTTCGATAATTTTTCGCCGGGTGATCGCAAAAGGGATACAAACATACGCGCTTGTATTTCTCATAAACTATAAATTATGTGCAAGTGTTTGGATAAAGGTATATAAAATTTCATTTCAGTTAAGATTTAACATATGTATTTTAAATTCAGTATCTAATTTCTTATTTTTCTGATTTAAATTTGCTATAAGAAGAAAATTTCTACATATTCCAAAATTGTCCTTTCTTAGTCCTGTAAATAGTCCCATCTATTTACAGCTTAGTTTTCCATTTATGTCGTAAATTCTGTCCAAAGCAAAAACTCCGCATTTTTGGTTCTCAAAGGTTGGCAACTGTGACTTCGGGTCATTGAAGTGTGAGTGTGTAAACAGAAACACGTGCTAGCTCTTTAAGTCATTTTGAAGTGCTGGCTTGAAATAAATTACTCCTCTAGCTTGGAATGAGATTTTATGGGTTTGCAAGGAGGCTTCTTTTAAGCAGTGTCCTTTTAGCTGCTCTAGACAAAGGCCAAGGAAAAAGAACAAGCCTTTTAACAGTGAGACCCTACAACTTCTTCTTCCAGAGGGGGTCCAATGGTGGTCCCTCTCTCTCTCACAATAAATAAATTTAAAAAAAGAAAAAAAGTGATTCTAAGTGAAGACGAATATCAGAGTTCAAAAGGATCGAAATGAAAAAGTTAATCTTCAGAAGTCATTAGAAAACTAAGATCCCTATACTAACTACATTGAGAAAAGTGAAAAATCTAAAAATTTTTATGATAAAAATTGATTTATAGATAAGTAGTATTATATTTATATGTATTATTAAAGTATTACATTTATATATTTTTATTGTGATTAAGGCACAGCTACACGGCTATTTGCCTAACGGGAAGGTTGCCTTGGGCGGAGGGCTTTTTAAGGGGTTCTATTGCGCATTCACGTGACATCTGGAGAAAATAGCCCAAAACTCCAGACCGTTAGATCTACAGCCGCGTGCTATTACATTTATAAGTGGTATTATACAATAGCAGTACTTCCCAGTAAGGGACACTCCCCGGACAAGACATTTGATAGAAACCAACTTCGAATCGTTTGGAGATATATCGCGAAATTTGGCGAAAACACTTTTTTTTTAGATAATTTAAGAAGTGTATAATACTAAAGAGTTAGTCAAAAGTCAACAGTAATGATTTTAACGTTAAGACACATGAAAAATATTTTTGGCCAGGATTTTGACACAAATACTCCACTGTGTGGCGGACGATCGAAACGTTCATCACGTGCCACAGATCTAGAGACCCTTTTTTGACGACAGCTGCTGTGCCGCACAGCCAGGGCAACGGCTGCCCTTTTTTCAGCATATCTATCAAAATGCGTACATAGCCCTTTGGTCCTTACATTTAGAGAAATCTTGCTTATATACAAATAATCTTGCTTACAAATCAAATGAGTTCGATATTTGCAGGATCAATTGCACACCGGAGAGGCCCTTAAAAATTGGATGTATGTACTATTTTATAATTTTTATTTAATAAACCACTCATAATAAATGAGTATACTTATTTTTTCTAGCAGGGAACTAGCTTAGGTACGATATATAAATATTTGTGAAATTAAGTGAAGTATATCAGAAAAAGCTTACTTTTTTAACTCAACTATTCTCCAAGTGACCAAATAGGTAAATGTGGTTTTTAACCTTTGAGGCGCAACCCTTTCCCAATGCTGAAAAAAGGGCAGTCGTTGCCATCACTCGACTTAACTACCAGCAAGATGGCGGACGATCGAAACGTTCATCGCGTGCCACAGATCTAGAGACCCTTTTTTGACAACAGCTGGCTGTGCCGCACAGCCAGCTGTCTCTGGATCTGTGGTACGCGATGAACGTTTTGATCGTCTGCCATCTTGCTGGTCGTTAAGTCGAGCGATGGCAAAGGCTGTCCTTTTTTCAGCATTGGGCAATCTATCCAGCTGTTCTCGCATTCTTCCATTTTTGCCGCTTTTGCTTTCGCCTCTTTCACACTTCCAAATCTTGTCCCCTCAAGCTCAGATTTGATCTTGGGAAACAAACATTGACACAGATACAGAGTGTTTTAGACTGAGTGATCACTTGTGATGAATCATGGTATTTTTTAAAAATTATGATCCAAAAAAAAAAAAAAGCCGAATGCTGCATTGGAAGAGTCCAAGCTCACCACGAGAGGAAAAAAAAAAATTGAAAATGAGCAAATCAAACTTCAAAGACATGATGATTTTTTTTCGTGACAAGCGTGGTGTTTTTACGTTCACTAGGACCCCAAAAGTCAGGCATGCAATCAACATTATCACATTGATTTTCCAACTGCCCTCTGTGAGGGAGTGAGTAGACAAAGACCCGATTTGTGGAAGGGAAAGCCCTGGATGCATCACCAAGACAATGCGCCAGTTCATGCCGCATTGTCTGTAAAAGTGGTCTTTGCGAAATACGGCATCACCACCTGCTGTCCGGATCTGGCACCCTGTTCTTTTTTCCCAAGGTCAAATCTGAGGAGACGAAAGGGAGGAGTCAGAATTTGACAGTGTGGAAGAGGGGAAAACAAACGCGGCGGAATTTCTCGACTAGCTAACAGAAATGGGCTACCAGAACTGTTTTCAACAGCGGAAAATTCGTATGAAACGTTGTAGAGATCGGCAAGGAGACTACATTCAAGGTGATGGATTTTCATATGTCATTGATGATCAATAAAATTTTTTCAGTAGCAGTCAGTTTATTTAACCCGTAAGCACGCGCGTCTACTGATGTAACTTAAGCAGTCGCATGGGGTAAATCTTACCCCATTTTGTCTTCTTTATATTTTTGACTAAAAACGTTTTAAAAAACAAATTTGTGGACTTATAACATAAAATACATCAGTTCTGTTACGTTTCATGGGAAGAAATCGTGCTTTTTATATTTATTTAGAGATTTTCTGGCAGTTTCTTTAAATACCATGCTTTCCGAGAAGAAAATCGCGTATGATATGCTTTATACCTAAAAACACTCATTACTTTATTAATATGATATTAATTTCATTTAATAGCCTTTTGTCAATGCATACCAGTAGTGTAACGTCCATTTATAGTTAATTTACATTTAGTTTATACTTAGTTTACGTTAACAACGTAATGAAACGTTGTTAGTCGCACGGGAGTATTGAATCCCAAAGTGGAATTTTCTTCCCTTCCGGATAACAAAGAAACGAAATTCCTTCACCCACCCCAACTAGACCTTGACTTTGAAAGGTAGAAGACGGGCCAAACTTGTTCTAAAGAAATTTCTCCCATTTTACGAAGAAAAAAAGTCGGTGGGGTGAGATTTACCCCAACGCGCCTGCTTACGGGTTAATTGCCACACCTCGTTCACCAAAAAGTTAGGTAGTGATTTTGAGTGAAGCTTGGAAATTAACTGGTATAGCCGATAATTAAGGGGTTATTCCTTTCATTGTTTCGGCCATACTTCATAAAGTTGCGTTTTGTTACCGTTTTTAATTGTCGAGTGGGCAACGTTTTTGTAGTTGAGCTTTTAATACCAATGTGAGGAAATAACCGGAGGCAGGAAAGGGGAATCACAGCTTCTTTCAACTCGTGTCCCTTCTTAGAAACGGTAGAAGAAAAGAGAATATTGGTTCAAAGGAGGATAAAAGGAATTGAATCCCATAATCTCTCTTTAAATAATTAATCTCTAAACTAAATTGCGTAATTTATCTTCAAACATCGTGGCACTGAAGTAAGTACAGATGCCTCTCCTATCAAAACAATTCTAGTCTTACAGGGATACTGCTGGACTCACAGTAATCGAATGGGAGCTTTGGCATGACACTTATCTGTAACTAGTACAAAACATTATACACTGTCCAGTGCTATTGTCCGATACTGTTAACCCTTTGAGGCGCAACTCTTTCCCAATGCTGAAAAAAGGGCAGCCGTTGCCATCGCTCGACTTAACTACCAGCAAGATGGCGGGCGATCGAAACGTACATCGCGTGCCACAGATCTAGAGACCCCATTTTTGACGACAGCGACGGCTGTGCGGGGCACAGCCAGCTGTCGTGAAAAAATGGTCTCTAGATCTGTGGCACGCGATGAACGTCTCGATCGTCCGCCATCTTGCTGGTAGTTAAGTCGAGCGATGGCAACGGCTGCCCTTTTTTCAGCATTGGGCAATCTATCCAGCTGTTCTCGCATTCTTCCATTTTTCAGCAGATGTCAGTGCTGTTAAAAATAATCGTGACCAATTTTTTGACGGGAAATGGCGTGCTAAAAAGTAAAGGATTCTCGTGGAGCTATGTCACCCGCAACTATTTTTATAGAAATCAAATCTATTCTTCGTGACTGGCAACAGTCAAAACGTCAGAGTTTGGTGTTCCCAGATCAGGAACACTGCGCGTTGAAGGGTTAAAGAGTAAAATAACTTTTTGCCTTTTTAGAAAGATATTGAGATTTTTTTTTTTTGCCTAGGATATCTTAGACGAGGAATTCACTCCAATCATCCCAAATGTGAACATAAATAAGTATTGTTGACACTGAACACATTGTAAATGACCTATCAAAACCAGACACGTTTTGAACAATAAATAGAACACCAACATTTCAAACATTTTCAATTGATTTTTCGAACATTGTAAAATCACATTGTACACTCTTCAATGATTACCTTGAGTTGTATGAACTATTATATGAGATACATTAATTTCTAGAAAATGCAGAATTTTCTTCATGTGTTTTTCTTTTTTTTTTTCACTCTTTGAGATGTTCAACAATACATTATGCGTTACACTTTATTTTGGTAACATTTAACATGGTATCGGCCATTTCACAACAACAAGTCTTACCTTACACAAAAAGATCAAGTGCCCCTTCAATTAGGGCGACTTGAATATTTTACTTTCTCTTACTTGTAAACAATTTACACTTGTTTATAAATTGTTGGGCCGAAAAATAAATACTACAATAAAGGAGAGAGTTGAGACTTTTATGAAAACTGACAACATGGAGGAGAAAGCTATTTTTGGGAAGTAAAAATTAAAACTTGCAAAAGGGGAATCAAGTCTTTCGTCTCTCCTAATTTCTAGTAAACTGTTACATGAAAATTATAAACCCTGAACATTAATATCTTTTAAATATATAACTATTTCGATTTGAAATTTAACTATGGTATTTTCCATCAGTGTGTTGTCATATTTTCCACAAGTTTTCTAAAATTTGGTTGAAAATTCTAAAAGCATTTAAAAGATGTTTATTTTTTTAAATAAACGATTACAAAAGCGTGCGATCTATATCAGCAAAGTTACAAACAAACTTCCCATAGAGCTGAGAAAATGTACTGAAAAAAATTACAGATCCTTCTGTAATTTTAACATGCAGGTTTTTCCACTATAGTTCTTTCTTATTCAATTGGTTTTCGTCCCCAAAATATACTTTGGATGTTTTTCCCAAAATGTTTGAAGGTTTTCTTTATTTCATCGAGTTTACAAAATAGAATATAAACCCAGCTTGCATATAAAACTTGTTACCGAATTCAACCGACAAATTCACGGGGGAAAATCTAGACCAAAACTTCCATTACGTCCATCATGTATCAAAACTCACTTAACGTACAACTGTCCCGCAGTGGTCTGGGCGCTAAACTCCGTTCCCATAAGAACACGACAAGTGAAGCAGCATCCGGCTTGGCCAGTGCTTGGGAGGGTCATCCGCTGTGGAACCGTGTACGCTAATGGGAGCTGGTGCAATTTGCAACCATTGCAACATTGGGCAATGTCCGTCGTGCACTGCAAAAATTATTCCTGTAAATCAACAGAAAAAGTCTGGCAGCAAAAAGTTGCCAGAAATATTCTGTAGGCAGAAATTTTCTGTTGCCAGGAGCTGTATGTTATATGACAGAAAAATTCTGTTCCCTACAGAAATTTTCCGTATACATATAAAAGTCGTTTCCAAGCAGCGTTTTACAGTTGATTTCTGTATACAGAAACTATCTGTAAGGGTTACAGAATCATTCTGTTGAATAACATTTATTACTGTCGACAGAAAATTTCTGTATACAGAAATTTTCTGGCAACTTTTTGCTGCCAGTAATTCTTCTGTATACAGAAAATTCCTGTATACAGAAATTTTCTGGCAACTTTTTGCTGCCAGTAATTCTTCTGTATACAGAAACTTTCTGTACACAGAAAGATGTTACATTCTGGCAACATTTTGCTGCAGTTTTTCTGTTAATTTACAGAAATAGTATTTTTAGTTATTTCATATATTACTATCATATTTCTCCAAATGTTTAAATTTTTTTATACAGATACTTAAAAAAAATTAATAAATTTACAAAAATATAATAGTAATACATAAAATAAATATAATACCAGTAAGTAGTCTGGTATTATTTATTTTATTATTACTATTATATTTTTGTAAATGTATTAAAATTTTTAAATATATGTATAAAAACATTTAAACATTTGGAGAAATATAATAGTAATATAGGAAATAACTAAAAATACTATTTCTGTAAATTAAGAGAAAAACTGGCAGAAAAATGTTCCCAGAATGTAAAATCTTTCTGTAAAAGTAGCCATATTTATAAATAAGTAACGTTACCAGCATAACTGTTGGTGGCCTTATGATGACATGTAAAAGTGCTTAGTTCATTTACTTAACTTTTTGTGTATATTAAACTACTGATAAACAAAATTAGAAATATTTCTGACAAGAATAAAAATTGATTTTTCTTTTTTTAATCACTGAATCTGAACTTTTTGTGTTCAAAATCTGTACCTAGAGATATAAGTATACTCATACTTTAAAATAATCTTAATAGACACAAATAACTCTTCAGTTCAACAGTAAATTAAAATATTAAAGGTCTGAATTAAACATTCTGTGTGAGTAATAATTGAGAGCTGTTTCAAGAACACGAGTACTTACCGGAGCCGCAACTACTGTATACAACACCTGGGGCAAACCTTAATTAGGGTTCCCCTCCCAAGGAGCGATAATTGATCTTGGCACCCCCTTTAGCACAGCACCCGCATCATGTGCCCCACATTACTTCAACAAGAGAAATAAGCATTCTTTTCCCATGAAAGATAGGAGGATGAGTGTATTTGTAATGAAAATTTTTACATATCATTTATAAACATGCCATTAGAGCTCTAAAGCAAAAAATTATCTATACAGAGCTTGACAACCTGCAGTCTGTCTCCTTAGATAAAAAGGAGAAAGAAAATGAGGGAATTTTACACTTTTCCTATCATTTTAGAAATACACAAAAGTATCCGATTTCCAGTATAATGAAACATTGTTGAACTCAGCAGCAGATCAAAAGAAAAATATGGGGGAGAAAACAAATGCTGAAAATTTCACTTTTTATTTTCCTTTAGTTCACGCTTATTTTATTTATTTACTGTTTTTTTTTCTTTGGTTAGGAATCTGGCAACTAAATAATTGTTTTTATAAATAGTTGGCACTAAATTGCGGGATAAAAATTTAAGCATAGGTATCATAATAGTGAAAAACAAATGAGGAATTATCCAACATCAGAGAGCATTTTCTCTGCTCTGCTAGGGTTCATTTTTGAACTACACATTTTAGAAAGCGACACAAAAGCGATCTTCTTTCAAAAAATAATAATAATTCTTATTTATATAGTCAAAGTTGAAATTTTTGAATTGATCATGCTCGAGTTATCCAAGTTTTGCTGTATTAATGAAAACTACACTCATTACTTTTAATCTTGTTCTCTTAAATTAAAAATAACTCCATTTCAGATTCTATTTTAAACACTACGTTACAAGAATAATGCATTGTTGCCATAAGTTGCTAAATTGAACCATTAAATGAAAGTCACTTCTAGAAAAACTCTTGAAAATAAATGAAAATGCATAAATATAAAACAAATAGAGCATTAAATGGTGCATTAAAAAATAATCCGATTTTGAATGCTATTGTAGCTATTTTGCTTTTTTTTTTTTTCCAAATGTGTAGCAACAGAGTTTTCAAAATTATCTGGAACCACACATACACTTTACTACTAGCATAGGTAGTGACGCCTGGTATTCTCGCGAAAAATCCAAACCATTTAGACTTAAAAGTTACAAAATTAGTTAACTAAAATTATTAGCTACACTGTAAAAAAAAAAGAAAAAGAATCGGAAGTGTTATCCTTAGAAATATGGGGCAGCTCTTGTATTTTAAAATTGCAGGAACGTTTCTGCACTAGGCGGGTACAGTATTTATAAAATGTTTCTGCATATTTTTGGAAAAATATTTAAATATTTTCACATTTTTTTTTTTTGCAAAGGTTTGAAGATAAAAGGTGAATAGATGTGTAACATTTCAGTATATTTCGGGGAAAATATTCAGTAACCCCTCTTTTATTTCACTAAAAGGTTTGCGAATTAATATGCAATATTCCTATTAATAAATTGAATTTTATTAATTTTAATGAGTTTTAAAATAAGTGTTTAACTTGTGACTGCTTTTTTTGGCAAAAGAAAAATCTTAAAATATGAAAAAGTAATTTTTACTATCATAAAGTCATAAAAAATAAAGTCTTAATAAATTACAAATCTGATCTTGAGTTCACCTGATAATTTGTCATACTAAAATTGTACATGGATTTCTTTTCCTCTCTATGAATCTCAAACAAAATAAAAGGTTTCTTTATAGAACCTTTTATTTGTTTGAGACAGTTTTCAGAGAGGGTGAAAAAATATTATTAGCTTACTTTCAGCAGTTCATTTTATTACTTAAGAAAAAAACTGGAATAAAACTCCACTGACTTTGACAAACTCTTGATCCTTACCAAGCATTTAAATAAATTTAATCAGCTCAATCAAATGCTAGTATTCAGACACTGTGTACTTCAAATAATTTGAGTGTATAGGTCGCAATGTATAAGAATAATTTTTTGTAGCCCTATAAAAATAAAAAAAACTGCAAGCTCTCCGCATACTAAATCATCTACTACAGTGTGCAAGGACCAGTGACCAATAATATGCGTACCTAATTGAGCAAGCACTCTTTAGATGCTATCATACACTTTCAAGAATTTGTGCCATAATGTATAAGAATATTTAGTAGCACTGTACACAAAACATCTGTGCTCTACCCCAGCACCAAAATCTATACCAGGTTGTGTGACTGTGACCTATGAACTTTTATTAAAATGCACCATTTAGGCACTAGCGCACTATAAATGATTTGCATCTGTAGGCCGTTATGTATGAGAATTTTTTTTTTGCAACCCCGTGAACAGTGATCGCAACAACACCTCTAGATGTGAATAATTCACACCTTAGAAATTTTGGAATGTGTGTTTTTACACATTGTTTTTTCCATATAAAATTAGGTATATTTTTAATAAATAATTTTGATTTGCTGATTTTAAATTTAAAAAAAAATCAATTTTGTACTAGTTTTTGTTGAATTGACATTTATGTACCTAGATATAAAATCAGTTATTATTTATGTGTCAAAATGCTATTTAATTATGTATTTGAAATTTAGCATGTTCGTTGTTTTAATTACTTGTTTGGAACAGAAAATACTTCTTAACAAGGGTTAAGGAGTATTTTTACTCATCTGAAAAAATCCTAGATGGATCACTGCCCCATGAACAAATTATCAGCTCTATGCACATCAAAATCTATGCAGGTCCATGTGATCGAAACCTAATAACATTACATAACCCAATTAGCACTCTCAATTGAATGCTCATTCAGCACTAGCACACTTTGACACCAGCAACCACTTCAGACACTAACACACTTAGGCCTATAGATAGAAATGAAGAATTTCTATCCAATAGGCCATAAATTTTTTTGTGTAGCCCTGTAAAAAATTTTACGTCATATAAACTACACCAAAATCAATAACGTTTTTCTCAATCGAATGCACCATTTAGGAGCTATCGTGTTCACTCATACACACACAGATACATGCTCAAAAAAGTTAAAACAGATGAAAAAAAATTTTCTTAGTAAAAGTTTTCAACAAATTATATATGCCATAAAGTATTTTATTTTAGAAAAAGTAGTATAGTATACATTTACAAATTATCTTTTCTAAACATTCATAAGTAAGGCAATAACAGATACACAGGACTTCTCTCTGCAAGTAAATTGATACATTTCCTGAAAAAAAGAAAAGTAAAATCAGATCACATTTTGAAAATATATTTTGATAAACTTTGCTGGACGAGAATCCGACCATTACGTGTGCGACATCTGGAAACTGCTTTTCTTTTAACTCCTTTTCCATAACTCAGCATTGAAAATCAAGTATCAATATTATCTTGCTTTACAACCTTTTTATAAATAAGAACATATACACAATATAATATAATTATCTGCACACATTGTTATATTTAATTATTAATCTTATAAAATATTGTAAACAGGTGTGAAAACATATGGGTAGCAGCACAGACATTGGAACTGTCCCTGCTCTGGCCAAACCTCCTAAGATAAAAAAAAAAAAATTCATTTTTATACTCTATGACCACTAAAGGTTTCCCAACCGTATGATTATTGTCTTTGGATATAGTGAGCCTCTGGGGAGCAGCAAATTTTGTTCACTAATTTTGATTTGATTTGGAAGTCACCCCTGGCAGGAGGGCGAGATTTTGGAGATTTAACGGTGAAGAGCCGTTATCCACTTTGTTCTGGAGTTCGTTCACTATATCCAAAGTTCTGATGTTCCAATAACAATAAAACAATACTTAACTAGAAAATAGAATTGTATACAAGTACTGAATGTTTAATTACGTAAATCAACATAATGGATTGCATTTATAAGTCTAGAACTAGTTAAGTAAAATAAACACAATTAATCGCATTTATTGGAAATAATGTATATATCCATTCAGTTGGAAAAAGGAGCTGTCGCTTTTAAGATATATTCATTGAGGATGGAAAATGAAATCGTCTATAAGTCAAGACGAAATTTCCAACTTTTAGTTCACTTTTGTTAATGAATGCTTTTAAAGGATAGGATGGATTGGCATGCATTGACAAAGTTATGACCCCCTCCCCCCCTTGTTTAATATAATCAACTTAGTCTAGACACTGGCAATTCACCTGTACAGTGGGTCACCACTTTATTTAGGTTAGTGGTTTATCCTGTGAGCCGCTTATTCTGGTCCAAAATTGTTATGAACAGAACAAACAAAATGGCCAAACAGCACTGTCCACCGTTTCACCTCGTAGTGAGTGCTGCTATTATCCAGTTAAGTAATCTGGAGATTAGGTAAAATTTCGAACGCAATTAGCTTTTAGGGTCAGCCAGTCAAAGATGACTCTATATTCGTGTGGAGGTGTTACAAATAAGTTCAATCAAAACAATTGTTAATACACTTAATAGAATTTTAAATAAAATAATGATCAATTTGACACCCTGAACGAATCAGGCACCCGATGATGATGACAATGGTGTGCACCCTGAAACCACATGAGTAGATTCGCTGAACACTACAAACATTTTATGTAGAGTATTTGAGAGAAGACACACACGTAAATGGTTACCTCTTTCATCACTAAGTAACATTCAGTTTGCGCTAAAATACAATATACCCTGAAAACAGCCTTTAATCTCAGATTTCCCCCCCAAGAAGTTGTAATAGTTATTTTTTTTTCTCTTATTCATTAAATAAATATGTTCATGATGTCAAACTATTGAATAATATAGTTTTTATATATTTGCTTTAATTCACAAATTTTTTATCTTAAATATTTCATACTTTGTTGTCTCTTACTTTTACTTTGGTCCCGCCGTTATTTCGGATTTCGGTTACTCCAGCCAGTTTTCATCCAGTTTCGATGTAACTGGAATAAGTGGAGGACCCACTGTATTTCGGAACAGGAGCTTGATAATCTTTCTCTTACTTGAACACTAAAGAGACACTCTTCGATGGGAATAGAACAACATTACCCCTACTGTACAAAAATTTTTAAGTCACTATAACGGAGTCGTGGTTCATTAAAAACTGAAAAATGCTATGTGCATTTCTAATGTATGTGAGTCGCAGGACTAAGGAAATGTGTTACACTATAGCTGAACGTTCTCTATATCCGGAGTTGACTTGTACATATAAAATAAAAAAGGCCACAGCATTCTCTGTGTATAAGTTCTAGGGACTTACGGAGTCTTTCGCTGACATTTTTCCTTTTTAGATAAGTAACAAAATAATGAAAGCATTTACAAGTCTAACATATGCATAAAGAGGGGTTCACAAGTATGATTAAGGATTTAAAAAAAGGCGGTTCTGGAACCCAGCGATTCAGAAGAAAGAAAAAAAAAAAGTTTTCCAATATACGCTTATAGCACTTCAGCATGATCTCTGCATACGAAATTAACCAAAAGCTTAATATGAGGTATGATCCAAAAGTTTTAGGGACAACGTGTAAAATTCTTTACCCTGAATAGTTCACATCACCGAAGTACCTACATTCACCTATCAAAGTAGTCACCTTGGGCGATGATACACTTCTGCCAACGTTCGTATAAGTTTCTGGAAGCCATTTTCCTCAACCTCCCATAAGGTTTTTTTGCAAAGCTTGCTTTCATCTCTTCTGATGACAGAACAAAACAACCATCCCTGTAGTATTTTTTTTTAATTAATGAGAAACAAGGTAAAAATCACATAGTGCTAGTCAGTGGAATAAGGGGAATGGGGAATAACCTGTGGTACTGATAGACTTTGTCAATTAAATCACCCAATATGTCATTAGTTATTCTTTTTGTTCAGTAATCAACAATCGAGGGCACAATGTGCTAGGGACAACTTGTTGTGTATGTTGAGATCTTCCATTGGAATGCACTGGCAACTTGTATATAAGTGTCTAGAATCTGCAATTTCTACAAGTGTTTGACGGCGATGCTTTTTCAAACACATTCAAGACACCAAGAAACATTTTTCTGTATTCCATGAGGATCGAAAGTCGCCCAACATTGTCCCAACTGATTCTCCCGGCCCCTTTAAAATGCAGATGCCATTCATAAACCATTGGATCTCGTTATGGTAGATTCATCATAACATTTCTTAGGCATTTCCAAAGTCTCTAATGGGTCTTACCTAACTGTTGACAGAATTAATATACAGCACTGCTCAAGAAAAGCCAATTTTCTTATGTCACCCAAGCTAAACAACTGACTTTGGAAGGTAACAGCTGTGAGTGCTGTTCGTAGACCGCGATGACATGGGATAAATCAACTCAGTTAGGTAGGGGTAGTGTATGTGAGAATCCTTTCCAAGCAATTTAACTTTAGGTACTTGCTTTCGCCACATCATCAGGAATAACCACTAGTCCTGGAATTTTTTGGTATCATACTAATGTAATAAGCTAACTATAAAGCTTTCAGCATAAAAATAGCACACATAATCAATACATCTCCTTAAATTGTCATTTTAATTGTAAATAAAAATATAAACTTTTCAAATTTGTAATTAAATACTAAATGAAAAGATTACATTTAATATATATCCCCACTAGGTAAAACACACACACAGTATATTATATGTAAAACTATCAAAATCTTGGTCATGAAAAATAAATACCTTTTACAAAGTTAAACACTCTTAATGCCAGCATATCTTATATTTTGCCAATATTAAATGAATTTCAATAAATATGCTATGATAAATGTAAATTAATCTGGTAACTATGCTTAATCGCATCATGCTTTGAGTTTTACAAAACATATTTAGCAGTTTTTCGAAATTATGTTTCTAATTGAGGATCAGAAAAAAATCCTCCTATCCCCACCCCACCGCGATAAAGAAAAGTAGAAAACCATGTCAAGTAGTGTTACCCAGTAGAAAAGTACTGCATTTCTGTATTATTATTAAATATATTAGAGATATTTTTTCACTCATCTTAAAATTCAATGACCTTAGGATATTTTATAATATTGAAATTAACATATTAAAGTATAACCTAAGCAATATTATTTGTAAATACATTTTAAAAATCTGTTTAAAATATACCTTTTTTCTCTTCGTTCTGAAATTATTTAGCTGAATATGGGCCACAATATCTGGTTTCAGTATCAGCCTACCAAATTCACCAGTGTAGAGATGTCCTGTGTCAATTACAGTTGAACGTTGCACATAACATTACTAGAAAGAAGCTTTATCTGATTGAGCCATACAAATCGCAGGACACTGTCCCCCTATGCATGTTTAAAACACATGGTATTAAAAATCACTTGCAGACAGTTAGGCCACAAAAAATTTTAAAGGTATTGCACAAGAGCAATATCAAGCAGTGAATTTCATAAACGATATCAGTTTTTTGTACAACTTGGGGCTGTTATTTTGGTAATTAACAATTTCTGGGATTGATATTTGTGTCTTAAAGGAAAAGAATTCCTTAGGATGATTTTTCAAGAATTTCAGGTATATCACAAGAAAAAAATAATTATTAATGTGTCTAAGCATTACAAACAATCAAAATTAGTTGTTTCTTCCTCCTACATACCTACCAAACATTCCGTTTATTGGAAAATCTTACAGAACACAATAAAAATCAACTAAGAGATTAAATTGTTTATCCTTACAATACAGTTAATTATAAATATCAATTTTATTAAATAAAAATCAAAGCAAGTTATTTAGAAATTCTTTTTCTCATAGTATGAAAATCAGTTATGATTTTATAAGCTGATTAATGGAAATACAAATTTATATCAACTCTGTATAAGAAAGTCATACATGATCAACATACCTAAATTTGTCATAAGACAGATTGTTTATTATTATGAGATGTTCAAATGTGAGAGGAAAATATATATGATACACCCCGCTAGCAAGTGGGGACATGCAACCAGTGTTATATATATCAGTCTCAAATAATATCCAATTTCAAATCTAAGGCTCGCCAAAGTGCCAACATACACCATTTTGCAAGATTTTTTTCAGGAATCATTCGAAGCATCGACTTAACAGCAATCAAAATGAGATATATCTGTCACTTATATGGTTCGATCACCATAAAGTAAAGCAGGCATTCATTTGAAAAGTAGCAGCATTTTAAAAAATTATAAACTATAACGAGTTTATCATTAAACTCTGATGTACTAAATGCAAAGATTTCAATTCTCTGAAATTTGGCGGAATTCCCACCAACTTAAATCAATTTACTGAATTTGGGTGAGAATTCTGAGATAGATCGCTTGAAATCCCTTAATAACTGCAGTATTTCTGATCAGATAATTAAAATTTAACGCTGTATTCTACCTAAAACCTATACACATTATTTTCCACAAAATGCTATTTCCTTAAGCTCTCAGTACATTGCGCCACAGCCTAAAACTGTGCAAACCACTAGAACTTACTTTCTTAAAAATCGGGCATATCAGCCATTTTATCTTTTGCCAACTAACAAATTTTACATAATCAGCCTCTCGGAAATCTCTCAATCCCTTATTATTTTGCATACAAAACATGTCATTCCTGCTCTGATTTCCCATGCACATGATATTCTAATTAAAAAAATAACTTTAACAAAAATAAACTAACAAAAAAATCATTATTATTTCTTTTATTTTTACTTATTTAAGAATTGAAAACATTTTTATTCGACAAAATTGCAACACCATGACAACCAACGATGCTCATTTCACACGTTTTTCACTATGGGATATGGGTGGTTACAATTACGGAAAGCATAAAAAAAAATCTCACAACCTGGGAACGGTGGACTTTCAAAGTTTTAAAGTGGAACAATCATTTACTCTATATTATTTTAACACATCTGTGCAAAATTTCAGGCTGATTGGTCCGTTTTGTGGATTTGTAATATGGTCTAAACCCACAAACACAGTTTCATTCTTATTATTACTTAGATTTCTGTGTATCAAAAGCATACATTTATAAAAAACATTAGTTAAATTTACACATTTTACAACAGTTTAAGCTATTAATAAATGGTGGTATCTATGACAAGTTAGAGAGAAAATGGATGTTTCTGCCTGTATAAGCAAAAAATCAATCATAATCTTTATCTTCTATACGGTTTTCAATTTAATAAATTTACAAGCATAATTTAGCTGAACATTAGTGACTGAGGTACCAAGTTTAAAAAATTATGTTTTGAAAAATTTTGTTGAATAAAAACTACTTCTTTCTAAAAATCTTATAATAATGCCAATTAGATTTATTAATAATCTTACAATGTAATCATTTCTTACATTAAACCTTACATGTTGGCAGCAATGCTTCTAGCATAAATAATGTTTAATTCATTAAATCAAACACAGTTTTCCATATTAAATTCTGCATCTAAAAAGTCAAAAATTATTTCAAGGGTGAAATGAGTTTTTAAAAAAACGACGGTACTAACGTGTATATCCTGCCAAACTTATTTTTTCCGTCAAATGAGAGTTGCCAATCGTGATTCAAAACCATTGATAATTTCATACCCGGCATTTCTCTTGGCGAAAAAAATTGCTCGTCTTGGCGGACCGCGGGGCAATACGTAAGTACCAAAAACACTTTATCGATTGACGGATTTTGTTCAACCCAAAAAATCCCAACTGAAAAACTTAAATGTTTTTTTTTTTTTTTTGCAAAATTTCAAATTTAATTACATAGGCAATACATCTCTTTGATATCCAATACACCAATTGCAGGTTCAATGCATACGATAATTGGGTTAGTATTGCAGGCTCATCACAAAATTGCAAACGATAACATAGGCCCCTGCTTATAAAATGCAATAAATTATAACAGCACTTCACTGTCACTTAACCTGTTTTATCAATTATTTTAACAAAATGTATTTTACTGGAAAAAAATTCCTGGATCAACCCCTGACTTGTAAAATGTCTGTAGAACTTTTCATAGTGCACCTATGAAATTGGGGACAACTTTTGTTAGTAAAACAAGGTTATACTGATTGTCTGTACACAAAGTTAATGGTAAACAACTCCATTTACTAAACAGTATTAATACAAGTAAAACCGAGCAATATTAAGCATAAACAATGGGGGAATAATTCCGTAAGCGGAGGCAGGTTTAATTGGCAACATTATTTTTGTCTTCAACGTCTATATATAAGAAAATATAAAACCAAAACTACAATACACTTATCTAAGGACCTTCTTAAAACATTTCTAAACATATTTCAAATGCAATATAAAACAAATTGAACATAACCAAAACACTTAGCTCTACACTGCCCCCGCTTACGGAATTTATCCCAACAATGGAATATTTGTCTTAAATAAAAGTACTAAGCTTATAATAAAAGCAAAACTCGTTAAAGCTTTTTATTGTTATTATTCAGTGATGAATGCTAGAAAACAGAAAATATAAGTGGGAAAATATAAAATATTCCAACTTAAAGCTCTATTTTTCAGGTTTTTAAAGAAAAACTAAACTTGCCATGAGATTTCTCTGGCAATTTATGAGCTAATTTTTATTCCCGGTGGCGTATGAATCTCAAATCGTATCATTACTTTAATTTTAAAATTGAAAATTAGTGTTTTTCTGTTTGTTTTTTACAGGTATATATAAAAAGTATGACTAGAGTAGCAGGAATTGAATATAATCACAAATTATTTTAACTTTGCAATCGTAATTCCCCATACACCGATACGGAAAAAAACGTAAACAAATTTCACAAAAAACCAACGACAGTGGTTTTGTTGAACAGTGCCGTTCTTAAACTTCATAAGTCTAATATCTATTTAACTGTTTCTGTACAATACTTCAATAAAATGAGAGTAATGATTAGAAACCGAGAAAATTAAATTTATCCAGGCTTTACTAATTGTTTTATAAGAGAAATAGGTTACGTGTAAACATTAGGCTTAACGGCTTTAAAATACACGTCGTTATGTTTTAAAGCATGAGTTTTTTTGAAAAAGTAATATTTCTTAGCAGAAAGATTTCAGAAAATATAAGTAAAAATTAAAAAAACATTACCTTTAAAATCACCTTCAATTCTTTACGGATCCAAGCGTTTCACATTCACGTCGTCACGGATCGTAAATGGTTGTTTGTGTTTCGTTCGCAATCGCAGCACCGGACGGCTGCCACAAGCTACAGATAAACGTCGTTAAACTACAAAGTTCTTCCAAAACCCGTTTTATAACATAAAATATAGCAAGTTTACGTGGAAAGCATGGTTAAATTCTGTTAACATTTTTTTTCTGTTGAAAAATGACAGAATAGTTCTGTATTTTTAAGATTATTTTTTGCAGTGTGGCTCCAATGTCCTCCAATGTCCAAGTGGTTAAAGGATACCTCTTGGGGTTGCCGATTTCAGTTTGTGGTTGGCCACTCATCTGGAATTTTCAGTTCAAAATTAGGGACCAACAAGTAGAAGTCCAACCCCCTCGAGGGCAATGGCACTCCATCTTTCTATGGATAGTGTCGTCTATCCATGGACACGACAACAACAACAACAACAACAAAGTACAACAACCGTTAGATTCCGAACGTTATAATGAATGCTAATACATTTCTATCAGTTAATGATGAAAAAATTCATATTACGAACACACGCAAAGCTTGGCATGTTTATTAAACAACTAAGAATGGTTTCTGATGATGAAATTATATGCTAACATGAGGCATTACACAGAATAGAAACTGGTCATGCAAGCCTTGGTATAATAGTTAATGACTGATGTTGCTATGGCTGCTAACAGAATCAAACAGAGGATAAACTTTTCTTAAATTTTTCAACGAAGTCGTTAAGATATGCCGGGAACATCGTATAATCAGAGTATGAACCGGGATGTGAGATAATGTAATTAGTTTTATCAGCCTTAAAACGAATGAAGAAAACAGAAACACGCCAACGCAAATGAAGCAGATTACCTATGTAGTTTTTAACCTTGAGCAACTGGAACATAAACTAAAACTATAATACGTTTTACGGCACGTAAAGTGTTTTAAATTGGCGTTTGCAGAAAAAAATCACAAGCTATTAATAAATCACATTCTAATCTAATAATTTTGTGGTTGTACCATTTCATAGAAAAATGTATAAATAAAACCAATCAAAGCTACATTTTACTACTTTTTTTAATTCAACGGAGAATATACACATAAGCATTTTTACAATTAAAATATGGGTCTTTTAACTAAAGAGACCATAAAACCAAAAAATGGGAGTATTTTTGCCTGAAATGGCGTTTTAGCTTTGTCGAATAATTTAAATTTTATTTTTAACGCCATCAAAAGATGTCCATATGTCTGTTATACACTGTCTACCAATAAGTATTTAGACACCTGTGATAGAAAAGAAAAACTAACTTTATTCAAAATCAATAGTTGTTAGAGCCTCCACGAGAGGCAATTACAGCGTGATCCCTCCGGGGCATACTTTCCACAAGTCTTTGTATTACAGCTAGTGGTATTGTCTTCCACTCGGCTTGGAGTAGACATAGAAGTTCCTTCACCGATTTTGGACGGGTGCACCCCTTAATTCGGCAATCCAACTCGCCCCAGAGGTTCTCGATAGGGTTCAGGCCTGGGCTCTGGGCAGGCCAGTTCATTCGATGAACTCCATTGGCACCCTACCAAGCCTTGGTTAACCTCGAAACATGACAACTGGCATTGTCGTCCTGAAAGTAACAGGGGTCCAACCCGTAAAACTTCCACAACGTAGGAAGCACATTGTCATCCAAAATAGCGCAGTAGGCATCGGCGTTGAGCTTACCATGAATGGGGACCAAGGGTCCCAGTCCATACCAGGAGAAACACCCCCAGACCATAATTCCACCTCCGCCGAACTTGACTGTTGGCACAATGGATTCTGGCAGGAGACGTTCTCCAGGCAGACCCCAGACCCTACCATCCGAATGGTAAAGTGAGAACCTTGATTCGTTGCTCCAAAGAACCCGTTTCCACTGATCTACCGTCCAATTCCGATGTGCTTTGCACCACATTAACCGAGCAGAGCGGTTGGACTTCCAAAGGCTTATGGGCAGCAGCACGACCCTGAAAACCAAGCAAATGTGCTTCCTTACGGATGTAATTCATTGAAACAATACTCCCGGATGCCTGTTGAAGCTCCTCGCGGATGAGGGCCATCGGTTGGGTGCGGTTCTTCCGAATTTCTCTGGTCAGCACTCGTCGGTCTCTATCTCCCAGTCTCATTGGTCTGCCGACTCGGGGCACATTCCGACAATCACCGCTCACCTTCCACTTCTTAATCACATAGGCCACTGCCGATTTTGGGTACTTCTGATCGCTAGATATGTCCCTTAAGGATCGGCTACATTTGTGATACCCGATAATTATACCTTTCTCGAAATCAGAGAGCTCCGAACTGCGCGGCATCTTGCATGCGATTCATGCCGATGCCGTTTCCTACACGATATATACCGGCAGAGGCCATGACGTACCTCAGGACCGCAGATATCGTCATTTGCATAGGTGTCCAAATACTTATTGGTAGACAGTGTATCATTTGCAAACGTCTTAACACAAGGCTATTGATAATTCTCTCTAAGGTTCCGAAGTGCTATAGTAAAAAAAAAAACTGAGACGAGACGGCTGTGCCGGGCACAGCCAGCTGTCGTCAAAAAAAGGGTCTCTAGATCTGTGGCACGTGATGAACGTTTCGATCGTCCGCTATCTTGTTGGTAGTGAAGTCGAGCGATGGCAACGGCTGCCCTTTTTTCAACATTAGGCAATCTATCCGGCTGTTCTCGCATTCTTCCATTTTTCAGCAGATGTCAGTGCTGTTAAAAATAATCGTGACCATTTTTTTTTACGGGAAATGAAGTGCTAAAAAGTAAAGAAATCTCGTGGAGCTATGTCACCCGCAACTATTTTTATAGAAATCAAATCTCTTCTTCGTGACTGGCAGCAGTCAAAACGTCAGAGATTGGTGTTCCCAGAGCGGGATCACTGCGCGTTAAAGGGTTAAAGTGGGCTCATACTGAGTGTTCCGGATAGGATAGTAGATAAGCCAACCAAAGACCTTAAAAATGTGAAATGTGCATTTATCAGGTTGTAACGAAAGTTTTCCGCCATATCTGCCTGAAAAACTAACTTCTAACTCCTTAGATAACTGTTTTTGAACTTTCGGTACCAAACCTGCACGGTGTCACATAATACAACAATAGTACTTAAAGCTGTACTCATAATTCGTTGATATTCTGTAGCTGACTTTTTGCAACACAACTGGAAGTAAAGGATGGTTCTAATCCTCTAGAGTGATAGTTCCATTTGAGACACCTTATACTTAATGATAACTATATTTTTTACAGATTTCACAACACAGTGTTATAAAGTAATTCTCTTTCTTTCAAATGCCAGAAATCGTTTGACAATATGAGCAAATACGCCAACGAGAACTATGTGCTGACTATGTTAGCGGTGGCGGGAAACTTTCGTTACAACCTAATAAATGCATTTTCTTTTCTGTTTCTTATTAAATTTTTTTGCTAATAAAATGTTCATGAATGTTAATTTTCTTTCCGGGGTTAGTTCGTCCTCTTACACTATCCCATTCGTCATCTTAGGAAAGATGATGAAAATTACTGTGAAAGCACCGTTTATACGTTTTTCGACTAGGGGAAAAACGTATAAATGAGAAAAAAGCATAAACGAAATTCTCAAAAGTACATACATTTTCGTTAATAACCAACAATAAAAAATCAGATCTAAATTAAAATAACACATCTGATATTACTACATGAAAACAAAATACACCAATAGGTATGTAATACTGATAGTTTTATTCTGAATTTAATGTACAACTAGTAATTGTATTCATATCCATTCCGCTTTCGCTTGTATGGCTGTTTGGTAATGCACAGAAAAATGTTAATTGTACATACTAGTTAAAAGTGCTATTTAACATTATCATTTAATTCGCCGGAAATTAGTTATCCTTTCATAAAATTAGAGTCTGTCAAAGCTTGTTGAAAACTTGCATCACACATTTTCTCACCTCTTCATTTGTAAAAAAAAAAAAAAAAAAAAAAAAACGTATAAATGAAGTTTTCGATTTCGGGAAAACGTATGAATGAAATTATTTAACGTTAAAATCCAATGGATTTCACAGGGACCATTCAGAAAAACTTGTAAATGATAAAAACGTATAAACAGTGCTTAACTGTACTTTTTTTTAAGAAAACCGTTGTTTCGCCTCTTAATCTTGAAACAGGCAATTGAAAAAATTCGCGTTGTAAGGCAAGACACGAAACAAGTTATCTCAAAAATCTCATTTCTTAGATTCATTCACAGTGGCCAGTAAAAATCGTAGGTGCTAAAGTTCGCCATCTTATCCCGCCTTACCCTACCATAGTATTTCTATGCGAAATCATACCCCGACTTACGTGGTTATCACTCGGGCAATTCTAAAGCGTAAATTTGCGGCATTACTCTATTTTTTTTAAAATTTAAGCCAAATTTATTTTGCTTGATTCCACCATTAGAAAGCTGTGACAGTGGATATTCGGTGGGTAAAGATTCACAGCCATATGACTCTCAAAAGTGACGTCACGCCAGCATGTTCTATTGAAAGAATGGCAGGTTACGGACTTCTAGAGGCCAACTTCACTGTTGTTCTCCAGAAACATCCAATTTTCTCTAGCCGCTAATTAAATTACCTTTACCAAATAGTTATTAGTAAGAGAAATCCCCCCCCCCCAAACTCTCTCCCCTTTTTAGTAATAAATTTTCAAGAGACTAAAAAGTTTATGTTAGTTTAATATAAAACACTCATAAAGAGGAAAATTTACGATTTTTTACGATGATCGCGTGCCGCATACTCGCAGGTATACAGAGGAAGTGGGATAAAATGTGTATTTACAGAGAGAATTCCCCAGTGTTTTTTCTTTCCGTGAAATATTGTGGATAGCACGAAATCCGGTATACCTGTATGGAGGTGTCGGGAGCAGCTGTTTCAAGAACAGGCAATGATACAATTTCATAATGGCGTGCTGCTACCCGAAATTTAGTTCAACAGATCTATAGGGATTATGACGCACTTTACTGGTGGTTGTAAGGAAAGAAATGGTTCTGAAAAATCTGTGAGACTCATAGTGTAATGTCCGTCCGTTTGCCTGCCTGTCTGTCTGTTCTTTAACTGCCTCCAATATTTATTGACTGCAGTAGAATTTATATATGAAGGGTCCACGGGATGAGAGTCCACTTTTCGTCAATGTTGAGGTTTCTACTGCATTCTGTTGTTCATGAGTGGCACTATTAATATCCGAACCCATAAGGGGAAAGAACGATGAGAATACACTGAAAAAAATAGCCCAAATATACAGTCTAATGGGGAAGAACGTGGAAAGTCCCGTGCGCCTTTCGATTTTTTTGGAAAATCAGCTGTATTGGACTCTCAACGTTCTTCCCGTGGACCCTTCATCATATATTAATGACTATGTCATTTTATCTCTTACCCCCTTTATTGAAAATTGTATGAAAAATGTGTCCCAAAAATGCGACATAAAAGTATGCGACATAGTTTTACATACATTTAAATAGTATTAGTTCACAACAGCTTTAATCTATTGTTACAATATTACGCAAGCTGTAGAATAGGCATCCCATGTATTTTTCTATAAATAGGTTACAATCCTAAAAATTTCAACATAGGGTTACCAGGCGAAATACTCGAAAGATGCGATTTAAAATGACATAGTCAATTAATATCGGCAATAATGAAACTAAAAAATTAAGGGGATTTAGGGGGTCTGCCCCTGAAGAGGCTCGAACAGCCTAGTTTTATTATTGATATGTATGTACTCTTTTTTAAGAAGAAGTTATCTCTTCTATATCGTCTATAGTGAGTCAGACATCATAAAATTTATGAAGATTAACCGTATGAACTGTTAATCTTGATAAATTTAATCTTGATAAATCCTTTAGAACTATTATGACTATCCATTATAATTATAACATCTTGATAACTGTTTAACTTGATAGATTCATTCTATTTATATGAACCAAATGGGCAGCTCATATAAATACTATTCGGAATGAAAATCGATCGGACAGTGTGTGTGTGTTCCACACATAACCTCCATGTTTGTACTTTTACATCAAAATAGAAACATTTGTACTTTTTGTACAAATTACAGCGTAAGTAATATAAATTTTTGAGATTTGTAACTTAACAACAGCAGAAGGGGACAGAATGGCAATGGCTCACAAAGATTAACCTGTTTTTTGCGGTGATTGGAAGAAATATTTGAAAGAAGCTGTTTTACTTGCTTCAATTATGCGTTAGACAACCGCACAATATACATGCTCAAGTAATAAATTTTGTGTCTGGAAGAGTTTTAAAAGCGATCATATTTCCTGTCTTTATCAATTTCAGATAAAGGTGGAAGTTTGAAATGAAAGCAGTGTAGATTTTCTGATGTGTTTGTGTGCAAGGTAACTTAGTTTCTGTAAAAATAGTTTAAAAATTTTGAAGCATTCCGTACTTTATCATATTTTGTGATATAGCTGTTTTTTTCTGTTAATTTCCTATTTTTTGAATATAGGTAGCGTAATGCACAAATATAATACATAGTATAGAGTAACAAGATGGATGATTCTTTTCCCTAATATATAGGACATTCCTCTGAAAATCGGAAAGCGTCTGAACCCAAAGCCTATTTTTTATTGCATTAAATAAGTCGATTTTTGCATCCGGATTTGCGAGAAGTTTTAATTCATTTGCTCTATTTAAAAAAAAGGGGGGGGGTTGAAACAAATATGTTCTTTATAACGTATAGGGTGACACATTCCATCCAATGCAACTCGTAAAGAAAGATTTCAATGCTTTGGAAAAGATGATTTGAATACGATAGACACAAACGATGCCCAGGACATCCAAAAAAGTCTTATAGATAGAGAATGGAAAGCATGAGAATGTGTATCAAATGCAAGTGCATCTAGAAAGCCGCACAGCAAACCGTTTCAGATTGCTTAACCCTTTGAGGCACAACCCTCTCCCAGTGCTGGAAAAAGGGCAGTCGTTGCCATCACTCGACTTAACTACCAGCACGATGGCGGACGATCGAGATTCCTGTGCGCACAGGAATGTCGATCGACTGTGCGCACAGCCAGCTGCGTCAAAAAAAAAGGGTCTCTAGATCTGTGGCACGCGATGAACGTTTCGATCGTCCGCCATCTTGCTGGTAGTTAAGTCGAGCGATGGCAACGGCTGCCCTTTTTTCAGCATTGGGCAATCTATCCGGCTGTTCTCGCATTCTTCCATTTTTCAGCAGATGTCAGTGCTGTTAAAAATTGACAATTTTTTGACGGGTGTCAATCAATTTTGTCAATCAATTTTGTCAATGATTTTTTGTCAATCAATTGACAAATCGTGACAATTTTTTTTACGGGAAATGACGTGCTACAAAGGATTCTCGTGGAGCTATGTCAGCCGCAACTATTTTTATAGAAATCAAATCTGTTCTTCGTGACTGGCAACAGTCAAAACGTCAGAGTTTGGTGTTCCCAGAGCGGGAACACTGCGCGTTAAAGGGTTAACAGCGATGTGAAAGATCTTAAAAGACAATTTCATTGAAAAGGTCAGAAACAATCCGGCACATTTGGTACTCAGTAGCATTCCATAATTCATCAAATTTTAAGTACTTTTTCTACTACCTTAGAAAGTGTTAGCTTCAAAATGGAAAAAGAAACTTGATTTTTGTAACTCTCTAAAGAGTTAAAACTTACAGTAAACTTCCGGCTATCAGGCTTAATATGGCGGAAGGGTAGGCCGGTTAACAAAAAAAAGGCCGTATAGGCCGAAGTTCTATAAATATTTACCCACTTCCTCTCCTTCCCACAGCTATGATATTAACCCGTAAGCAGGCGCGCTGGGGTAAATCTCACCCCAGCGACATTTTTTCTTCGTAAAATGGGAGAAATTTTTTGAGAAGAATTTTGCCCCGTCGTCTACCTTTCAAAGTCAAGGTCTAGTTGGGGTGGGTGAAGGCATTTCGTTTCTTTGTTATCCCGAAGGGAAGAAAATTCCACTTTGGGATTCAATACTCCCGTGCGACTAACAACGTTTCATTACGTTGTTAACGTAAACTAAGTATAAACTAAATGTAAATTAACTATAAATTGACGTTACACTACTGGTATGTATTAAAAAAAGGCTATTAAATGAAATTAATATCATATTAATAAAGTAATTAGTGTTTTTAGGTATAAAGCATGTAATATGCGATTTTCTTCTCAGAAAGCGTGGTATTTAAAGAAACTGCCGGAAAAGCTCTAAATAAATATAAAAACGATTTCTTCCCGTGAAACATAACAGAACTGATGTATTTTATGTTATAAGTCCACAAATTTGTTTTTAAAAGGTTTTTAGTCAAAAATATAAAGTTTCACAAAATGGGGTAAGATTTACCCCATGCGACTGCTTAAGTTACAAAAGTAGACGCGCGTGCTTACGGGTTAAAAAATAAATGTTAGAACATTTTAGGCTAAATTAGCGGGTGCCCCTCTAACCATAGCAAAGGACCTGAAAATACATAGACAAACAGGAGCGCACAAATTTTGATAGAGTAAATTTTATACTTAGATTTTGGATTCTGGCATGAAAATACATATTTCATGCCAGAATGTGTAGTTTTGGTGGCTACATTTGTCAGTGTGTGCAAAACTTGAGCACACGGCACGTGTACACCTTCTCTAAAAAGTATTCGACCAAAAGTAAAATTTTCTACGTCCGTTTCATATTGAAAAAAACTGTTTTCGGAAAAGGGTAATCAAGTAGCACACAGATATAATTTCGATACTTCTTTCGTATTCAATGTTTTTACGAATACTAATTAGTTAGTCACAAAACTGTAACAGGAAATTTTGCTTTTACTCGTATACTATTTTGAGTAATTTCAACATTTTTTTTTTTTTTTTTTAACCAGGCCCAGTAGTATGGAAGGTCGAACAGTCAGGAGTTTACTACTGTCATATCTAAATCATCTAGAAGTAAGAAATGAATTTTTGTGTTAAAATTATTTTTTACGATACTGACGATTTTTCAGCCACTTCAAGGCATTTTTCAAATTTAAAAGAAAGTGCATTCAATGTATTCAACCCCTTTGCCTGAAATGACCTTGAAATTTTTCTAGTGATATGCAGAAAAATATAGAAAAAAATCTTAGCTAAAATCTATTCTTTCTGAAGTAAAACTTCTTTAGGCGCAACTAGGGAGTAAACTGAGATTTTTTTTTTTTTTCTGACGGAAGTAACGCTCAGTAAAGGAAGTGACGTATATGTCATATACTCCACGCTTCTTCCCCCCCCCCCTGCTACTTTCATTTGCGGAAGAGCTCTCGGGCGTTCGTTCCTGCGAATGTCGACTGTGCTCCCTGCGCGTCGACATTACTGCCTACCTGTTTTGAAGCAAGATCTTGTCTGATGACTCTGTTCAGTGGATAAGTGGACCGGCTCTTGGCAGAGCCACTGTGGGAAGCCTTTCGCTGAACAGGCGACGATAATGCTGACTGTCTCTCACTGTTGTTACAGGCGGCGACCCAACCTGTCACCTCCGATAAACAAGGCCTACGCATCGAATACGGAAAGTGGCATAATGGTGCATTCCGTGGTCCAAGCTCCGTTGCTTTACTCACATGTTTTCAATGGCATTGTTACAATATTTAATGGAATTATGAGTTAAAACTTGACATGATTGGTTGCCATGATATATAAATATTGTTTGTCTATACTTAAATAGTACGTAATCTTGCTTTTAATATTGCTCATGAGTTTTGGAGTTACTTATAATAATGAGCCAAATGTATTTTTTTAAACAGAATAATACTTCGAACAAAATCAGCAGAGGAAAACAAAGGTTTAAGAACACTGCCATAGAAAAACGCAATAATAGACCCTACGTGCATTCGATACCAACCGACAGAAGAAAACACCAGTTTAGGAACACAGTTAAAGAAAAATACCACAACATAGACATTCTCTTGATTCAAGCTCTACGGGAAAGCGTTTTAAGAAATCAGTTAAAGAATAATAGTTCAACACGGACACTTCCTGCTAACCCGATATCCAGACGGAACTACGGTTTAAGAACACGAGTATGTAACACCACAAAGAAACAAACACTGGCTGCAAAGGGTTTAAGAACAAAATAAAAGAATAACAAATGGACAATCCGTGAATTCTAACTCAACCTCAAGATGGAGCAACGGTTTAACACGGGATGGAACACCACAAAGAAACGGACCCTGGCTGCAATCAATCCTAAACAATAGACAGAACCTGCAGTTTAAAAACGTGGATACAGAATAATAATTCGAAACCTACCAGCAATCGAAATCAACGCTTAAGAACACTGTGATAGAAAAACACAAAAAAAAATTTACACTACCTGCATTCGAACCCAACAACAGAGTAAAGCATCAGTTGAAGAACAAAGTTAAAGTATAATACTAGACTATGGACATCCTCCCCCCCATTCAAACCCAACCTCCAAACGAAACAATGGTATACGAAAACAGTTAAAGAATAATATTACAACATGGACACTTCCTGCATTCTAAGTCATTTTCTTGAATTACCGATGATTCTTACTGGAGATTTTAATGTTAATTTTCGCTAACAAGAATCTCAGCCGTTATTTGATTTTTTAAAAGAAAAATTTGATCTAACAATGAATACTTCTCGACTTCAATCAGCAACGCGTTTCAGTACAACGATAGATGCTGTATTTTCAAGAAAATTAGCAAATTTAGGGAGTAAAATTTATATTTCACATTATAGTTACCACAAACCTATAATTTCATACATAAATTATCATGACATTCAAGTGCCTATTTCCAATGAATACTATGAATACAACATTTATATAATCTTTGTAAAGTACATGAATAATAAATATAATTAAATTATAATATGATATTTATTTTAAGTTAAAGTTTAATCATTTCAGTGATAGGTGTCGTAAACGTCAAAGAAGTTTTACTTCAATCGCGCGTAAAGATTAAACGCACACACATTTTTCAGATTTTTCGGATTTCATTCTTAAAAACAAAAGAGCTTAGAGCGTCCTACACCATCAGCCTGAAAATTTGGACAAATATTGAAAAAAAAAAATTCAACTAGGTACATAGCACTATTTTTTATTCTATTTTTGAACTGGAAGTTTTGCTACTGAAAGAAAAGGAATTTCGAACAGTACCTCCGTATCCGGGTACTTCTGTGTCAATCGATGAAGCGAGCGTCTGTCCAATCAGTTTACGTTACGTCTGCAGAGCAAGCACAGGCAGTACACTTGCGTCGGACATCGTAATCATGCGACCTCTGAGCGGGCCATCTCGTAATCCTGTCTTCAAAATTAATTTTCGGTCAGCAAACAACGACACCGTACCAAAGCAGGCGACACCACTGCTGCAGAAGCCCAAGTCCGAATAGAGACTGGTGGCTCACGCATCCAAAACATTCCATGTCAACAGAGAGTGGGGGGAGGAATCATTTCCATTACCATCTTGTAAACAGTTACGGATGTAGAATTTATTCTGTTTTTTGCTGGCAAACGATTTAGGAACTTTTTTTTTTGCTGAATGCATAATTACCATTGCAGGGCAATAATTCCTGCAATAACAATTGCGGGAATTATTTTCATCGTGCGGAGTGTATAGTTAATCGCTTCATTACAAAAGGGCAGCCGTTGCCATCACTCGACTTAACTACCGGCAAGACACAGCCAGCTGCGTCAAAAAAGGGGTCTCTAGATCTGTGGCACGCGATGAACGTTCCGATAGTCCGCCCTCTTGCTGGTAGTTAAGTCGAGCGATGGCAACGGCTGCCCTTTTTTTCAGCATTGGGCAATCTGTCCAGCTGGTCTTGCATTCTTCCATTTTTCAGCAGATGTCAGTGCTGTTAAAAAGAATCGTGACCATTTTTTTTTTTTTTTTTGCGGGAAATGGCGTGCTAAAAAGTAAAGGATTCTCGTGGAGCTATGTCACCCGCAACTATTTTTATAGAAATCGAATCTATTCTTCGTGACTGGCAACAGTCAAAACGTCAGAGTTTGGTGTTCCCAGAGCTGGAACACTGCGCGTTAAAGGGTTAAATACCAGCAGCATGGCGATTGGTGGATTCGCCTAGGGCGTGCCTAAGAACTTGTATGGCGTATTCTTACCGTGTCTTTTGTGTTTTACAGTATAATCCAGTTGTTCTTTTATGGCTATGTCAATGTCAAAACCTTTGTGCTTCAAAGAGTTAAAAATTGAAGTGTTTCTGTGTTATTTTGTCTAATACTGTGGTACCCTGATGTACTAGTTTAATCGTCACCCTTGTATATCCCAGGCCACGGCGGCTTTCCCGATGTGGAGCGAAGGCTGTTTGAAAAAGCGTTGTAAAACAGTTAACTTTTGGCGTTTATTCATACATACTTTAAAAAAAGTCATGTATCATTTTAATAGTGACAGCAAATATAAAATCAAAATAAACTAGAGTAAGAGAAAAGATTGTCTTGACAGTTTTGTAGATAAAAGACAAGAACACCCAAACATAAACATCATGAATACGTAAGCTACTTTTGCAGAAATCCAGGTTAAATTTTAATTTTTATGATGTAAACTACACTGAATTCAGGAATTTAACTTCTAGAACTAAAAGTTTAAAAGAGTTTACTTTTTCAATGAAACAATTTTTTTTATTGCACAATTTTTCAGTAAATAGTCTAATTTCAATTTAATTATTTTCGTAATGGTTGCATAAAGGAAATGGGGAAGTTTATCATATTTTTTCTTTTGTATATATCTATTTTTCATAACTATATAGACTCTGTGTAGGTAAAACATAGATTTTTCAATTCTGCAAAAAGTCAGAAAGGTACTTACATAAGTGTTTTACCGTCGGCTGCAACAAATTCATCTCTGGCGCTTAAAACACTTACAGGTGATCAGATTAAAATGATGATGTATTAAGTAAATGGCTATATAATAAATGCTATATAATAAGGTTATCAACATTAGTAATAAGAAACTGCGTAATTGTTTAATATTATGGACCTAGGAGGGTAGCCGGAAAGGACCAAATTATCGACTGCACTCGGACTTAACCCTTTAATGCTCGGTGGTTGCACCGTCAAACCACCTCTTTTCACCACTTTCACTGCTAGTCGCAAAAAAATAGGACTAAATGGTCCAAATGCTAAAAAAGTGCAGGCGTTGCCATCGATTCATTTAACTACCAACAAAATGGCGGTCGATCGAACAGCCCATCGCGCGCCACAGAGCTGAAGAAGTTTTCTGACACATATGGCTGCGCGGCCGCACAGCCGGCTGTGTCAGAAAACTTCTTCAGCTCCGTAGCGCGAGATGGGGCTATTCGATCGACAGCCGTGTTATTGTTCGTAGTTAAATGGATCGATGGCAACAACTGCACTCTTTCAGCGTTGGGCATATTCAGTTGGTCTTCTATATCGACGTGAAAATGCTTCCGCTTCAAAGGGTTAAACTAGAGTGTGGGACATCTCTGATTAGTTGTTAAACTGTTAAAATCTAACATTTTAAGTGTTTACCTTTAAATTGTCATATTAATGGCAATTTTCTGTTTGTAATTATGGAAAATATAAAATTTTGTAATCGGGTGTTCCTTTCTTGATAACCTTGTATAATATTAGACTTTTTTGAGTGCTTTTATAAAAGATCTATTCATGCAATAGACAATATTTTCAATAGGTACATAATACATCAATTGTTTTCCGTTCTAATGACTGGGTCAGCGGCCTACTGGAAGTCTTGACCACCACAAGGGCCGTAGATGTTGGCCATTTCATTATGGGGGGGTCACCCATTAGGCAGACCAACGTTGTCCCCTGCGAGTTGTTTTCTAATTTTGATTTATTTCAGACCTAGCACCTGAAATCGGCACCCCCAGAGGTATCGTTTAAACATTCAGGAGGATGGATCCAAATAACAAAATTTACTTACGCCAACTCCAATCTGCGTCCACGGTTCCACAGCAGCACAGCCGAGAAAGGTTTCTACCCTCCCAAGCACTCTCCAGGCCGGTGCTGCTTCACTCCCCGTATTCTTACGGGAACGGAGCTTAGCTCTTAGGCTATTGCGGGACACAGAACATAGCAATAACACATTTAACCCTTTGAGGCGCAACCCTTTCCCAATGCTGAAAAAAGGGCAGCCGTTGCCATCGCTCGACTTAACTACCAGCAAGATGACGGACGATCGAAACGTTCATCGCGTGCCGCAGATCTAGAGACCCTTTTTTGACGACAGCTGGCTGTGTGGCACAGACAGCTGCCGTCAAAAAAGGGTCTCTAAATCTGTGGCACGCGATGAACGTTTTGATCGTCTGCCATCTTGCTGGTAGTTAAGCATTGGGCAATCTATCCACCTGTTCTCGCATGCTTCCATTTTTCAGCAGATGTCAGTGCTGTTGAAAATAATCGTGACAATTTTTTTACGGGAAATGACGGGCTAAAAAGTAAAGGAATTTTCGTGGAGCTATGTCCCCCGCAACTATTTTTATAGAAATCAAATCTATTCTTCGTGACTGGCAACAGTCAAAACGTCAGAGTTTAGTGTTCCCAGAGCGGGAACACTTCGCTTTAAAGGGTTAAATTCCGTAGCAACTGATAGATACTCACTGCAGTTAGATCACGGACAGACGGACACAGAGCCTTTTTATCGCATGGTCAAATCGGGACTTAGCCCAGGTCCCCCGGTTCGAAAAGGCCCCAAGTTTCAAATATTGTTCTGAAATATTCTTTTGGATGTCAAAATTTTATGAAAAAGAAAACACATTTCATAGATTGGGGGCCCCCGAATTCATCAATGTCCGGGGCTCCTGTTGGTCATAGTCGGGCCCTGGACAAGACAGGCACGCACACCGGAATCATCAAAACTTTTCAACTTTGTTGATAGAGTAGAAAAATATGTGTAATTCTCTTAATTAATTAAAATAATGTATCACAGTCACAAAATTGATTTTTTTTAAAGATTGCCAAAGGTTTATGAATAACCCCATTAAAATTCACGCTTAAAGAAAAATAGAAAAAAAAAATTGTTCTGGTGTACGGCGTTTATCATTAAGCAAGAATCACAACTGCGGCCTTTATTTACTCTAATCAATAGTTCTTATGTTTAAACATCCCGGGGCGATTTTAGAAAATTCTGAATTTCGCTTTTAATTATCGCAGAGGAAAAATACACTCACAAGAAGAAAAAAAAAGAAGACCACAAAGAAATGATTTATGATTTCTGATTTCTTGTTATCTCGGACAATGAGTTTTCCAATTTAAGAAATAATGAAACTCGCTCGAGTTGATTTTATTAAAATGTGGAAGGTTGCTTTTGTTAATTATAAAATTGAAAAATAAATCGTAACTTAAGTTAATAATTCACTAAGCAAGCCGCAAAATTTTTACTTTTTATTACCTTCGAAAAATATATATATATATATTTTTGGCCGGGAGCGTACATAAATCCAAAATGGGAACTAATTGTTTTTTTGTTTTTTCAAGGACATTCTTTACCTTTAAAATTTTCCAGGTACAAAGGCTGCGTTGAATGCAAATTTCTCTGGTTAACCCTCTGAGGGGGTGGGGGGAGAAATAAAGTTTTGTTTCCTGTTCTTCAGTTTTCACTGTAGGGAGGCACAGAATATTTGGCAGACAAACCGAAATATTCGGTTCGGCCGAATACTTTAATATTCGGCAACCAAATAGTAAATAAATTTAAATATTTGACAATTGGTAAACAAAACTCACATTTTTTTTTAAATGTCATGAACGAAAGTTTTACTATAGTACCATAGTACCAAATTAATTCAAATTGTTACTTATTAATATTTAAAGTAACATTAAAGTAACATTAAAAGTAACTTAATGTAAGAGAAAACATTCAGATGTTAAATTTAAACTTTGTTGCTTCTAAATTTTTGTTAAATTTTATGACACATTACATTAACCTTACTATTGCTAACTCATTTAAATGAGAAACATAACAAAAAACCATAATATTAAGCGTTCATAAATATGTAAAATCAATGAACAGCTAAATTTTTTATAAAATATGCTGGTTAAAAGAATCATCATTTCAAGTATTTAAAAAGGCGATTAGTAATAGATACAGGAAACATTTGGATATTAAATTATGCAGTGTTTTAATTTCTGAAGTTTTATACCAGATGAAATATGAAATATTGTTTAAAAAAACTAATTAAATTAATCAAGTTTAATAATGTTTCAATAAATTTTAACCAAATATTCGATTAGCATTTTAACCGAATATTCGGTATTCATATTCGGCAAAATAAATTATTTGGTGCTCCCTTTATACTTGTATATTTTAGTATGTAAAATATACGTATTTTAGACAGTAGTAATTTTTATATTTTGAGGTTTAAAAGTATAATTTAAAACTAATTGTTTCTTACTTATGGTATATTTATTCAGTGATAGTTTGATACTATTAGAGTTTCCAACAGGGGAGGCGAAGCGCGTTTTCGCCAATCTGAAAAGTGTATATGACTTCGGTTTGCTCGCCTATCCGTCTGTGCTCTAAAGGCCACAATGAGCATCGATTTCCCCTAAATTTATATATGTTATTTGTAAGTACCTTACCATGTACTCATGCGCATAGAACGAATTGACCTGCAGTTCATAGTTCTACAGAAGTACCTAAAAGAATTCTAATACAATAAGATAAATCTGGGTCTTGTTTAAAAAGTATTTTAGACATATTCGTCTGTTTTAAAGAAAGAATTATTGGGGATTACAAGAAAAGGCTCTCCATCGAAAACAGAGTATTTAGCAAAAGTTTTATTACTTCTGATACAGGAGCACTCAAAAGAATTCCAATACATTACGCCGTCTATGGCTGTTTAGAGACATTCGTCCATTTCAAGAGCAATACAACAAATACTTAAATGTTTACAACAATTTACTCTACATCAAAAGTGTGGAAATAACATTTAAAGTCATACAGGGTATTGCAAAATTACACTAATAGTGATATAGAGCTTTTTTGAGGTTATCCTCGAAATATCGCCAAATTGGACGATAATACATCGCCAAATTCGGCGTGAGGCTATTGTGTTAGAAAATGTTTTATAATCAGAGCGTTTGGCATGATTTATTTATGTTTCTTCTTGAATTCAGATTTGATCTGTTTACTGGCAACGTTGAAAAAACGCAGTGGTAAAGATTACTGATAATGACCGAAATTGCACTTGCGAAATTAATTTAGATTGAACATTTTATGCCATTTATGAAAATTCATAGTATAGTTACTTTGGAAATAATATAAAATATTTTGAATGTCGGGTGCTGTATGATTCTTTTAAAAACCACTGAGAAGCTGCATTACTAAAAACTGCATTATTTTTCAAAAGAACAGCCGTTACTAGTAATGTGTTTTAATGTTATTTATAATTTTACTTAATAAAATGAAGATAACTGTAGTATAAACTAAGTTAATGGGGTTTATATTACCAAAAGAAAAAATGGGGTTTATATTTTCTCTAAATTACAGTATATAGCTGGGTTTTACAATACATATTTTGGGAGTACTAAACAATTTACCATGTAAAAACAATAATACCAACCAATAACTTTAACCTTTATTTTCCCATATATTCGCATTGTTATGAATTTTTTAAATTAAATGTTATGCTTCACTAACAACATATCATTCAAACCTTTCCAAGCCACCATGACATAGAATTGATTGGACATATTTATTAATTACTGTACTGAATATAACTGATGACAGGAATATGAATGCATGTATAATTTTTATTATACAGCCTTATTACACTATAAAAGTTTTAAGAATTGTAAGTTTCAGTGTTTTCGATCAAAAATGATTGATTCTATGACAACGAATATTAATTGCATAGAGATATATAGAATTTACATTATGCAAAGCGTGTATAGCTATTGCCACTCAAATGATCATATATATTATTTCTCAAAGGTGTTTTTTTTCTGGCGCGGCTAGATCTCATTAAATACTTGACCAAAAAATTAAAAAAATACCCAGTTAAAGCTTATAATTTCTACTTTTGACGAAAAATTTGCAAAAATTCGGAAATTTTTTTTTGTTAATAAAAAAAAAAATAAAAAAAAATTACATATGATTATTTCTCAAAGATGTTTTTTTTCCTGGCGCGGCTAGATCTCATTAAATACGTGACCAAAATAAAATGTAACAGACTCTATGGTTCCAGGTTGCCATGGAGTCAGATGAATTGAATATACTTTCTTTAAAAATGAGTGGCAACGACAGATAAAAACTGTAAGAAAAATAGAGCAGCTCGGAGTTGTTATTATGTTTTTTGTATAGATTGGGTGGATGATTGAGGGTAACTAGGAATACAGGTTTTTTGGTAAATAGTTTGTAAAATAAATATTTAAATGAGGTTAAAAGAACTTCTTATTTTGCCTTTTCAATCGAGACGTCTCATTTTGATAATTCAGTGAGATGTATTCATCAGTCGCCGGCAAAATATTTTGTTCTATGTCATTTTCTCGAAGGTTTGACAACATTTTTCTGGCGCCCCCTGTTGGGCGGCTCCGATAAAACTGTACTTACTCTCCGAATTAATATCACACCTTCGGATCCAACCGTACCCTTCCAAATGATGAGAAAACAGTTCCCAATAAAAGTAGCCTTCGCTATGAACATTAATAAAGCTCAAGGCGAGACGCTTCAAAGGGCAGGATTGTATTTACCAGAACCGGTATTTTCACATGTGGCTTTTTCACGAGTTCGCAAATTCAGTAATATTCATGTTTGTATTAAAGAAGCATATCGTCAAAAAATCAATGATGCTCACATAATAACTGCTAATATTGTTTTTAAAGAGGTTTTATAAAATAAAACAGTTAAAATAAATTTATTTCTGTTAAAATAAATGTCTACTTTTTGAATAATTTCCAATCAAACATCTAACTGACCCGTGAAAATATTTAACAGAATATTATGTACTTACTAGCTGAAGTACCCGTCCTCGACGGGTTAGTGAATGAAAATTTCCAAAAATCAAGAACTTTCGTCAGCATTGTAGGAGTACTCAGAATGGATGTAGTATGTTGCCAAAGTAAAGAAAGCGAAGTTATAATTTTCATGTATTGTTAAAATATTACAGGTTAGAGAGTAACTAAGTAATATCATTTCATTCGCTTCTGTCGTTTTTGCGTGATGCTTGAACACAAATTTACGCAGTCTGAAAGGATTTTCGCAAAATCTCAAAATCCAATCAAATTTTTTAAAAAATGGAACGCCTATGTTTTAAGTTGAGTGACCACCTATCATGACACCCAATTTCATATCATTCGCTTCAGTCGTTTTTACGTGATGCTTAAACAAAAAAAGCGTCACGGACAGAATGACAGAATGACAGAAGGACAGAATGACAGAATGACAGAATGACAGACAGACAAACTTTTTTTTGAGGGTCGCATCGGATTCCCGGGTGCTTGAAACGGATAGAAATCGCAAAATTTTTGAATTCCAAGAAATGTACAGACAAAAGTCTAATTTTATTTATATAGATAGACACATTTATTCATTTTCACACTATAATATTTACAGTTGTAGTATTAAATACGATATTGTGCAAAATTTTCGCACGGGTCAGCTAGTATACTATAATAAAAAAAATTTTTGGGAAAGTGAGGCTTGATATTTTCACCGTTCAATTTTATCTTGCCCTGACTTATTTTACCTTAGCGTTTATTTTTAGCGTTCGCTATTGTTGAGGCATTTTTAATGCAAGTACACTAACTGTCAAAACATCACGGTCAGCTTTATTGGGACCGATTTCATTCTTGTGAACCTTTTTCTTTTTGTATTGTAAAGCTTGGACATTTGCGTGCAGCTAGTTGGTCGATGACACTCATTTCTGGGCGTACATAAAAAAAAAAAAAAAAAAAAAAAAAAAAAAATCAGAGAAACTGTTTTGTGCTTCCACATGCCTATTTTCACTTCTTTTTTTTTTATATAATAATGGTCACAAAATTATCCCATAACGATGGACCGAAAGCGACATTAATCCATTCACATATTATTTATTTATTTTTTAAAAAGTAGGAACTGTCCATAGGCATTTTGTTGACACGAATAGCCGCACTGGTAACAGCAAAGAGCCCATACAACTTGTCTTAATGGTGGAATTGCACGCTATTGTCCGTTTAAAGTTTGTTTCCTCCCCATGCATTTTTTTTTTTTTTTTTTTTTTTTTTTTTTTTTTTTTTAAACGCGGGGAGTGTATAAATTGAGATAAAAGCAGCGAATCTAATATTAGTCACAGGCTGACTTGTTTATTAAAAAAACAACAACTTTAGCCAGATCGAAATTGTGTCAAAATGATTTAGGTTACGTAAGCAGCATTCTGTAAAGGTAAACAAGTGCAATAAATGTATTTGAATTTACAGAGTGATACTACCTTTCCAGGGGTCGATCCAAGAATTTTCCCCACGGTCCTATTTTTGTGGAAATTGTTGGTTTAAACCAGGTTTTTTGGTTTTTTAAAAAATCCTTTTATAATTAACCGTTACATACTTTTAAATAAAATTATTTGTAAAATGTTCAAATAACAATTAATATTCTTTCTGAAAGTAATTAAAACAAAGAAAATGCACAATTGTAGCTATACTTATGTGGACATTGAAATCATTCAATTTTAATATTTTATTTAGAGATACTATTTTTTATATTTAGTATATAATATAAAACAATATTAATTGTTTACTACATTTTACATGGAATCTTGCACATAGATTCATCAGTAATAATGGTGATAAGTTGTTCAAAATGATATTTTTAAAGTTTAAAAATAAGTTGTTAAAACACAAAACCTTTATTTTAGAAACAAATTAAAAACGCAGCCTATAATTTAAGTCTAATTAATAATTTTTAATAATGATAAAACAATAAGGTATCTATTAGATTGATATAAAAACTTACTGTTGATACTTATAAGGATGATTTTAAAAGATATCAGAACGTATTCTATCTGTAGTATTCGGAATTTTAAATTATTCTTTTGAAAAAACGAATTTTTTTTTTTTTTTTTTTTTTTTTTTTTTTTTAGACCATGCCAAACCTGCTTTTCTTTTGTTAAAATAAGTGACAAACAGATTAAAATGTAGGGTACAATACCAGTGAAGCGCTGTTTTATTAAACTGTTTGTCTGTGTAGGGGCCGATTTAATCGATCTTTTTAGTGAAGGGGCCGTTTTAATCCATTGTAGTTTTGTGAAGGGGTCGTAAAACGGACCTATTGTCTGCATAGATTCCTGCTTTTGTAATATAAACTTAGCTCATCTGGAATACGAGAGCAAGTGTACCCATTATCTTCCCTTTCTGGAACAGCCAGTGATACTATTTATACGTAACGAATGTGTATATTACAAGTGCACACCATAATTATTTAAACGTACACATACATGCACAAGTGCACAACAAATCCTAGAGAAATACTCTAGGTTAAGCATTTCTCTTAAAGTAGAAAGAATGGGAAGCGAGTTACTGACGTAAATCCACCAGTTCCCCGATTTTTAATGATTTTAGTACTAGGAAGTTAATAGGCTTTAGGCTTTATTTAATTATCCTATAAAGTGATACTTTTATTGCACGATTTTAATTTCAAGTTTGATATACAGTTGTCGTACGGATCCTAGATTTGCCAAAATTCCGAACTTTCGAAATATTGTCCTAAAATGGTTTGATGTTTTAAAAATGGTTCTGTTTAAAAAAAAAAAAAATTAAAAAAAACATGGAAATAGGTAACTCTCGAGTATCCCCAATAGTAGAAAGTTTTAAAACAATGTTTCAAAAGTTCGGAATTTTAGCAAATTAAGGACCCGTACGAACCCTGATATACTTATTTATTTAGTATCTTTTAATGCTTAAAAAGTGCAATGCTAATCCTATTTATAGTTAATTGACTATTTTTAAAGAATTTCAGTTAACTTTAATGAAGAAAATTTCATAATTAAACATTTTTTTTTAAATTAACAACTTGAAAATTTCAAAACGAAAAAATATCTTCCAGCCATGAGGGAGCTTTTTACAGAAAAATGAAAAAAGTTGATGGAATAATAATTATAGTAAAAGAGCGGATATTATTACTTATGTGCCAAAAGTTTTAACTTTTTAGTCTTTCACAAAACAAAAAAGATCCCTCTTTCTGATAATACTGAAATTATAACTCAATTCATAAGTTGAGTTAGTGGCGCCATCTCTCTTTATACAGTTAAACATCCGTTGAGAAATATTTTTTAGGGTGATGCGTTTGTAGTAAGATGGATTTAAAATGCTTATTGTGGCATTTAAAATAATGTTTTGTATTGACTGAAAACTGAATCAAAAGTAATGGTGTAACAAATGTACAAGAAAAAAATGTTCTTTTCCTATTACGAACAAATTTTAACATTAACTACAATAAAGTTCTAAAGAGCTTATGATTTCTGTATTAGAGAGGAGTTCGGGCTCATTTTTTGAAGCCCGAGCCCGCCCGAGCCCGAAGACTTTTAATCCGAGCCCGCCCGAGCCCGAGCAATATTGTTTAAGTCGGAACCCGAGCCCGCCCGAGCCCGAAATTTCAGCTAAAGATAAATAAATTCAATAAAATTCAAAGAAGTAATTCTTTGATTGAATAAATTGAATTTGAATAAATTTTGCCGTTTGTGCAAATTTATCAACATCAAAATCACATTTTGCCGTTTGTGCAAATTAAAGACAAATATAGTTGCAAATTTTTAATGCACTTTCTAATTCTTTATATCTATGTTTATGAAATAATGTCGGATCTCATGACTAACTAAGCAATATAAGCCGCCGTTCTGCAATACCCAAAAAGCTTCACGCGCCTTCTAAGCACCCGTGTCGCTATTTTTTTTTTATAAGTACTTTTATTTTCCATATGAATCACTTTTTAAAAATCTGTTTCAAGGAGTATGTTCAATAAAATAGAAATTTTTCACGAGCCCGAGCCCGCCCGAGCCCGAACGCAATTGTAAATTACAGAGCCCGAGCCCGGTTCGGGCCCGGGCTCGGGCTCGGGCTTTCGGGCTCGGGCTGAGCCCGTCTCATCTCTATTCTGTATGTCTGTAGTAGTATCTGTCTGCCTCTCTATCAGCTCATGCTGCAATTGTTATGAATGCACACTAATTGCTTTGAATATTTCGTACGCCGTACCGTACAGCATTATAAGTGGTGTTCATAACTTTGGTAGTTCCTTTACAGGAGAGCGCAAAAAAAAAAAAAATAATAATAATAATTAATTATGTGTTAGGGTCTATGGCAGTTCCTTTTTAGTTAAACAAGGCACCAAATTTAGCAACATCGTGTCTACATTTTATGCGAACTTAAGTCAATGCTGACTATCTAATAAAACCACTTTATTTCATTTATAGAATTTTGTTGTTGGTAGAACCGATAGTAACGCAATGCAACAACTCGCAAAAATATTTGAGTCTGGCGATCAGTGTGCTCTTAGCGAAAAAATACCAATTAAAGATACATTTTAGTGAATAAGCATTAAGTCCTCCTCCCAAGACAACCCTCATAGGATTGCCATTAATTACGTAACACTTTCTTTCAGGTCAGTTTTGACCTCTCCTCTATTCCTATGTCACAAGACCTAACACCTACCCTTATCTCAGTAAAGCAACAACTTCAAAATCATTTTTATTTGTTTGTTTGTGTGTTATGGCAAGCCTACATCAGGGGAATCAACTTTGGGAGGGAGTGCCTTGGGCAGGACCTTTCTAACGCGTACTCACGTTACAGCTGGAGAAAACCGCCCGAAACTCTAGACCGTTAGACCGACAGCCGCGCGATACAGCACGAACCAGCGGACTCGACACTTTAGTCATCTACCATGTTCAGTGTCATATCCACTCGGCCATGGTGGGGCCTAAAAATCATTTTTTTATAAAAGCCTTACTCGAATTTAACTCACAAAATGCATTTATAAGACTCCTTTCCTGAAATTAGTAGGTGGAGATGAACACTGTAGCTTCAGCAATGCTGAAAACGTGAGCAGTCTTTGTTAATTTGCTTTGCCTATTAAGATGCCTCGCCGGCCTAAATAATACTGTAATTTTTAGTTAGGTCTTTTGGGAATAAATCTGCCGTGGTAGTGAAAATGTTTAGACTAATGCATAAGCTGTAGCGTCGTTGACCGTCCCCTCTCTCCCTGTCATATTTGGTTAACCCTTTAAGGCGCAGTGTTCCCGCTCTGGGATCACCAAATTCTGATGTTTTGACTGTTGCCAGTCACGAAGAATAGATTGGATTTCTATAAAAAGAGTGGCGGGTGACAGAGCTCCACGAGAATCCTTTACTTTTGAGCACGACATAGCCCCGTAAAAAAATGGTCACGATTATTTCTAACAGCACTGACATCTGCTGAAAAATGGAAGAATGCGAAGAGCATCTGGATAGATTACCTAATGCTGAAAATAGGGCAGTCGTTGCCATCGCTCGACTTAGCTATCAGCAAGAGGGCGGACGATCGAAACGTTCATCGCGTGCCACACATCTAGAGGCCCTTTTTTGACCCGCGCACAGCCAGCTGCGTCAAAAAGAAAGGGTCTCTCGATCTGTGGCACGCGATGAACGTTTCGATCGTCCGCCCTCTTGCTGGTAGTTAAGTCGAGCGATGGCAACGGGTTTCCTTTTTTCAGCGTTGGGAAAGGGTTGCGCCTCAAAGGGTTAAACCCCTCCACTTCCCTTCGAGCGTTACGTAATGTCTGGACGCCCCCCCCTCCCCCACCATAGGAAGATGCACTAAAAAAAAAAAAAAAATGTTTTGTTGGCTGGCAATATTTTTCTTGAATCAACGCAATAGCAGCAATTTCAACGCAATAGCAAATTCAAAAGCAATAATTTTCTTGAATCAACAAAAGTTTTGTTAATTCAAAAAAATATTTTGTCAATTTAAAGAAAATTTTGTTAACCCTTTGAGGCGCAACCCTTTCCCAATGCTGGAAAAAGGGCAGCCGTTGCCATCGCTCGACTTAACTACCAGCAAGATGGCGGACGATCGAAACGTTCATCGCGTGCCACAGATCTAGAGACCCTTTTTTGACGACAGCTGGCTGTGCTCGTGCACAGCCAGAGCACAGCCAGCTGTCGTCAAAAAAGGGTCTCTAGATCTGTGGCACGCGATGAACGTTTCGATCGTCCGCCCTCTTGCTGGTAGTTAAGTCGAGCGATGGCAACGGCTGCCCTTTTTCCAGCATTGGGCCATCTATGCAGCTGTTCTCGCGTTCTTCCATTTTTCAGCAGATGTCAGTGCTGTTAAAAATAATCGTGACCATTCTTTTACGGGTAATGACGTGCTAAAAAGTAAAGAATTCTCGTGGAGCTATGTCACCCGCAACTATTTTTATAGAAATCCAATCTATTCTTCGTGACTGGAAACAGTCAAAACGTTAGAGTTGGGTGTTCCCAGAGCGGGATCACTGCGCCTTAAAGGGTTAAAAATCAACGAAGTTATTCGGTTGAAAAAGCGCTAACCAAATTTTGTTGAATCAAAAAAAAAAATTTTTTTTTCCGTGTACCCCTTGTGTAAGTGCCTTAACATGATACACATTAAGGCCCATTTTTTTAAATGCTAATATTCTAAAAATATAAAGAAAAAACAGAAACTAACACCTCTCTATTCTTTGAAAAATTTGAAATTCTTGAAGTATGCTCTTATGCTCGCCATTTATTTTTTCATTATGTTGTAAAGTGCATCAAAATCCATGCGTGAGCCAGATTCGTCTTTCTTTCTTCATTATGTTGTAAAGTGTGCTATAAATCCATTCGCCCTACCTATTTTTTTTTTCTTGTTTCATCTCATTTCAGCAAGGACGAAGTATTTAGTCTAAGCTGAGCAGAAGCATCGTGATTACCGATGCCGATACCGCTACGAACAGACAGACAGACAAATCAAAATCACGAATCCTTAGTTAGGATTCGTGATTTGTATTAAGAAGTATGAGTCCAAAGTCGTTTCCCTTTCTTGTTTTATCTCATTTCAACAAGGACGAAGTATTTAGTCTAAGCTGAGCAGAAGCATCGTGATTACCGATGCCGATACCGCTACGAACAGACAGACAGACAAATCAAAATCACGAATCCTTAGTTAGGATTCGTGATTTGTATTAAGAAGTATGAGTCCAAAGTCGTTTCCCTTTCTTGTTTCATCTCATTTCAGCAAGGACGAAGTATTTAGTCTAAGCTGAGCAGAAGCATCGTGATTACCGATGCCGATACCGCTACGAACAGACAGACAGACAAATCAAAATCACGAATCCTTAGTTAGGATTCGTGATTTGTATTAAGAAGTATGAGTCCAAAGTCGTTTCCCTTTCTTGTTTTATCTCATTTCAACAAGGACGAAGTATTTAGTCTAAGCTGAGCAGAAGCATCGTGATTACCGATGCCGATACCGCTACGAACAGACAGACAGACAAATCAAAATCACGAATCCTTAGTTAGGATTCGTGATTTGTATTAAGAAGTATGAGTCCAAAGTCGTTTCCCTTTCTTGTTTTATCTCATTTCAACAAGGACGAAGTATTTAGTCTAAGCTGAGCAGAAGCATCGTGATTACCGATGCCGATACCGCTACGAACAGACAGACAGACAAATCAAAATCACGAATCCTTAGTTAGGATTCGTGATTTGTATTAAGAAGTATGAGTCCAAAGTCGTTTCCCTTTCTTGTTTTATCTCATTTCAACAAGGACGAAGTATTTAGTCTAAGCTGAGCAGAAGCATCGTGATTACCGATGCCGATACCGCTACGAGCAGACAGACAGACAAATCAAAATCACGAATCCTTAGTTAGGATTCGTGATTTGTATTAAGAAGTATGAGTCCAAAGTCGTTTACTTTTCTCTCTCCAGCTATTATATGCTATACTATAAAATATTGTTTCCTTACTTTCCTTGTTTTAGTTGAACTTAAGAGACAATTTTTTTTTTTTTTTTTAAGTAGAACTCCTGTTTTTCCGCCACTAAAAAAACAGCATTGATTACAAGTACAGTGCTACTTTGAGATACGAGTTTACTTCGTTTTTTGACACAGTTCGCCAGTCAAAATACGCGTATTCCGCACCCCCCCCTCCTCACCCCAGTGACTTCTGTAATACGATTCGTTTTTACACCAGGTTTAAATAAACAAATCCTCTCCCAGTCATTATAAAATAATTTGTTTATTATAAACACTTTTATTGTATACATGCATACTGAAAAAAAAATAATAATAATCCAAACATATTTTGGCACAGCCATACAGTAATGAATTTTTTTTTTCACTTCACTTTTGTTTAACCATTTGCCACGGTTTCGCCGTGAAACCACCTTATCTTAGCGCTTTCACTGTTGGTCATTAAAAAATAGGTTTAAATTGTTCCAAAGGAAAAGTGCAGCCGTTGCCAACCGATGCATTTAACTACAAACAACATGCCCGTCGGTCGAATCGCCTATCTGCCAGATGGGAGAATCGATCGACCGCCATGTCGGTGGTAGTTAAATGAAACGATGGCAACGGCTGCACCTTCTCAGCATTGCGCAGTCTGTCCAACCGGTCTTCTATGCTGAGTTGATGTGAAAATATTTGCGTTTCAAGCGGTTAATAATTAAACTTCACCCTTTCATTTATATCTATATCTTATTCTGTGTTTTATCTGAAAAAAAAAAAAATTACCTTATAATAGCTCGTATTCGTATGTAAAAAGAAATTGCATGTAAAGGCACTCTTAGCGAAAGGTACCATTGTACAGTACAAATTAAATAGTTTTCGACTTCGCTTAGTTCAGTTTATTTCTCTCTCTTTTTATCCTGTATCTGTTAACCCTTGCGGATCGTCCGCCATCTTGCTGGTAGTTAAGTCGAGCGGCACAGCCAGCTGTCGTCAAAAAAGATTCTCTAATCTGTGGCACGCGATGAACGTTTCGATCGTCCGCCATCTTGCTGGTAGTTAAGTCGAGCGATGTCAACGGCTGCCCTTTTTTCAGCATTGGGCAATCCATCCAGCCGTTCTCGCATTCTTCCATTCTTCAGCACTGTCAGTGCTGTTCAAAATAATCGTGACCCTTTTTTGACAGGGAAATGGCGTGCTAAAAAGTAAAGGATTCTCGAGGAGCTGTGTCACCGCAACTATTTTTATAGAAATCCAATCTATTCTTCGTGACCTGCAACAGTCAAAACGTCAGAGTTCGGTGTTCCTAGTGAGGGAACACTGCGTTTTAAAGGGTTAAAGTTACGTGTTTCAATAAAATATCAATAGCGCTTTTCACATAAGTTCCATGTATGTGTGCGGAAACTCGTATACATTAAATCATAAACTAATTCCAACGTATAAAAATGCAATGTAAAACCAAACAATGTAAAACCAAAAATATGTCAATTTCATTCGATCATATTTCGATCGTCAGCCCTCTTGCTGGTAGTTAAGTCGAGCGATGTCAACGGCTGCCCTTTTTTTCAGCATTGAGCAATCCATCCAGCCGTTCTCGCATTCCTCCATTCTTCAGCACTGTCAGTGCTGTTCAAAATAATCGTGACCATTTTTTGACAGGGAAATGACGTGCTAAAAAGTAAAGGATTCCCGTGGAGCTGTGTCACCCGCAACTATATTTTAATAGCAATCAAATCTATTCTTCTTGACTGGCAGCAGTCAAAACGTCAGAGTTCGGTGTTCCCAGAGCGGAAACACTGCGCGTTAAAGGGTTAAAAAAATACTGAAAATTATTTACCTGAAAGAATGTTTTCCCACTTTGCGGAAATTTCTTCAAATTACACAAATTTACCATCTTCTAACAAATCAGATCCACGCTAAATCAAGCACAGAAGCACCCTACCTGATTTGACAGCAATGTATCCGGCAACAAATTTTCCTGATAGCCAAAACAGCCACGCACTCTTCCCCAGGTAAGCAAGTTATCCAAAACAACATCGGCCCAGCAATCACATGCCAAGGACTCGTCAAAGAGGAAAGACTAAACTTGGCTGTACTAAGTAGCTCGCTCAATGATTTAAATTTGCATAATTGGAAGAGCACAAAAGAGACTTTGATTACTTCTTCCTGTCTCCACTCAAAGGGGGTGAAATTTGACAGCAAGTCTCATTTGCATAGGACGAGACGGTCTGGTGCAGAGTATTTTCTGACATCGAAATAAAAGACCTTTTCCGTTCGTAACCCGTAGATTAAATTTCATCGAACATCACACCTCCGTGGTCAAATTAAAATACTCGCTTACCATTGGAAGGAATATACATTTTTTTAACACGCTTCTATTAGTTTCTCCTGTATCTATGTTTGTTTGTTTATAGCCGACTCTTTTGAACTCGATTTTGACCCACTTTAAACGGTCAGATTTAATTTAAACTTTGTAGTCTTATCAAGGACTGATGGCGGTACAATAATTTGATAAGTTTATCCCATTATCCTGATTAGGATCGTCAGGATTAGTCATTTTCTTAGAGATCCTTTGCGTGAGAGCGAGAGAGATGGAGCCAGCGCGGGGTCTACGCATGCGTACCAGTTCGGCACTCGGCTGAGCACAATGGAGTAGAACTTCTCTCGCTGTTGGTAACTGTATTCAGTGGTATGTTTGGGTAGTTACGTTTTTGAAATCCAGATGGCAAATCTAAAAATTTTACCGCAATATTGTTAGATGGATGTTTGTGTTTGTTGTAGTCGTTATGAAACTTGTTTGTTGATGAGAGACCTATTTTTCCTTTTTAGTGAGGAAAGTATAATTTAAATGCAGGTTAATTAATACTTTGGTGCACAGCAAGGGCGTAGCCAGAGGGGGGGGGCTGAGGGGGCTGCTGCCCCTTCAACCGCAATGGGACCCTTTACTTAGCTTACAATTTGATATTTAGCTTACAATTGAACTTTACCTTTAAATTGGATACCCAGCCCACCCCGAAATAAAATCCTGGCTACGCCACTGGTGCACAGTGAAAATAAATTATCTCACAGTTTGTACTTACCAACTTAGTGTTCCTTATTGTTTTATGAGAGATATCGAAAATTTAAAAAATATATAAATTTTAAATAAATACAGTTTAAAAAAAACTGAAAAACACGCTTTTATAGCAAATCGAACTAAAAAGTGAAAAATAAATATAGTTTAAAAAAACTAAAAAACACGCTTTAGTGATAAATTGAACTAACTAAAATGTGAAAAATAATTCTTAATATAGAAATAAATTAGTGAACGAAAAATAGTATTATTGTGAAAAAGCGTGGGGTGATCCCTATATCAGTTCTTGAGAATATTCGATCGGTACGATTAGTACAAAAATGATACAAAAAATATAGCACAAAGCGCCCCACATTTTTTTTCACAATAATACTATTTTTCGTTCATTGATTTATTTCTATATTAAGAATTATTTTTCACTTTTTATTTAGCTCAATTTATCACTAAAGCGTGTTTTTAAGTTTTTTAAACTATATTTTTAAATTGCCCAGTTAAATGAATTATATTACAGAAAGGGGGTAGCAACTCGCGAGCCACATGTATGTCTCGCAGTCGAATAGTGCTGCTCTTATGCAAATTAAATATACGTTTATAAAATAATGAACTAAAAAAACTGAATTAGCAAAAGTAGATAATTTATTTAATTTCTTGTAAGTTAAGAAACTTAACAATATTGTTCGAAAATGCTTTTAAATGTGGCTCTGATTCTCTTCGACAAATTTATGAAACATATCTTAAATTGATTTGCTTGACCATCTTAGTCGTTCATTACCGACTGCATTAAAACTAACGATATCGTTGGTCGTGATTGATGACTAAATATTTTCAATCGACAATCTTTGAAAGCGATCAAATATTAATTGTTAGTTTCATTATTATTAATATTAGTTATCAATAAGGATGAATGAGTTTTTAATGTTAATGAATTTTTTTTTTTTCTCAGCAGTACAAGGCATTCTCGCAAACAGCATTTTAGTTGCTTTAGTGTCCCATTCCTGTAACCTGTTTGCTCTAATAGGAAAAAAAATCGCGGAGAAAGATATTCCTTTTTTGTGACCACCGTTGCTTCCCAGAATGAGTCTTTAAAGGCTTCTGCTGCTCAAATAAAATATAATAACACAGTATAATAAGGATACGTTACTGAAATCGTAAGAACTAGGACATATATCTCATCAACAAATTACGAGTAAATGTTTCTTAAAAACTTTCAGTAGCGTAAATACAGTAACCCCCCCCGTTATATCGCTGTTCTCAGGAGACAAGAAAAATGTGCGATATATCGGAGGGCGCGATATAACGGGCGGAGAGGGGGGTGGGGTGATATGATAAAACCTTACTTTTATGAACATATGCTTTTGAAATATAATAAAATTAATGGTGTTGTGTTTTAAGGCAAAGCTGCACTCTGGGTATCTGCCTAGGATGGGCGATACCCAGAGCGAGCGAGGACAGCCGCGCGATGGGACCCGAACCGGGACCTTCACACCTCGGCCGTCTAACATTTTCAGTGGCATAACCACTGTGTCATGGTGAGGCTATAATAAAATTAATACTATATTTACTGTAATAAAAGATATGCTCTTAAACTATAAAAATATAAGTTTAATTTTTTATTTTCATTTTCTGTACAAATACAAATTTCATTTCCTGCTGAAAATATGATCCAGAGTCATTTGATTTGAATATTTTTTCTCATATCTTGTTTTTCAACAAAGATCAAGCAGCAAAAATTAATTAATTGAACCTAACTTATGTGATAGAAGATGTATCAGGTTGTAACGAAAGTTTTCCGCCATATCTGCCTGAAAAACTAGCTTCTAACTCCTTAGATAACTGTTTTTGTACTTTCGGTACCAAACCTGCACAGTGTCACATGATACAACAATAGTACTTAAAGCTGTACTCCTAATTCGTTGATATTGTGTAGCTGACTTTTTGCAACACAACTGGAAGTCAAGGATGGTTCTAATCCTCTAGAGTGATAGTTCCATTTGAGACACCTTATACTTAATGATAACTCTATTTTTTACAGATTTCACAACACAATGTTATAAAGTAAACCTCTTTCTTTCAAATGCCAAAAATCGTTTGACAAAATAGGAGCAAATACGTCAATGAGAACTGTGTGCTGACGATGTTTGCGGTGGCGGGAAACTTTCTTTACAACCTAATATTTTTCAAATGTACTGTGTTCTTCTCAAGTAAAGTAACAAAGCAAAAGACTACAGAAAAAAAATTGGGAGACAGAAAAAGCGCGATATAACGAGGGGGGTTGCTGTATAAACTATTAAAAATTTTCAATCGTCGCTTAGGTCAATTGTTTTCCCTAATACTTGTAAAATACCTGAGATAATAGTTTTTCGTGGAAATAATAAAGCCCCAAAGATCTAGCGTACAACGCAGTTGCTGAGCTACCGCGAGGCATTTAAAGAGAAGCCAGGAAGCAACGACACACTAGAAAGAGGAATATCTGCCTTCACTTAACGTTGCATTGATGGTAGAAAACTGATTAAGAATGATTTATCTTTCATGCACATTTCGTTTATGCCTTTATTACTTTCCCAACATGTACCATGTAAGGAAAGTATTGTAATCATGATAAAATTCAACTTCGAGATTTTGGAGTATTGACACGTTTTGAGGTCTTCTGAATTCATTGATGCTATTTTTACGAGGTGTGTGTATGTGTGTGTGTGTGTGTGTGTGTGAACACGATAGCTCCTAAACGGGGCATTCGATTGAGCTCAAATTGGGTATATATGTTATAAACCATCATCGTAAGACCGGTATTGATTTTGATGTGTATAGGACTTACAGTTTTTCTACAGGGCTACGACTTTTACATTATGGCCTATGGGGGAAAATTCTTGAAAGTGCGCTAGCGTTTAAACGGTACGTTCGATTGAGCTATAATTGGGTATATATGTTATGAAACACCATCGTAAGACCAGTACCGATTTTGATGCGTATGGGACTTATAGTTTTTCTACAGGGCTACGACAAAGATTTCTTTTACATGATGGCCTATGCGGAGAAATTCTTGAAAGTGCGCTAGCGTTTAAACGGCGCATTCGATTGAGCTTCAATTTGGTATATACGTTTGAATTATTCATCGATTGAAATTTATTTAAATGCTTGGTAATGATCTTAATCGTAAAGTGTTCGGAAAGTCGAGTGGAGTCACTCCTGATTTTTTATTAATTTATTTTAATGACTGTGATCATTAAAAACGATTTTAAGCTACACACAGCTTTGACGTGTAACAGTTTTTGATCATTTTTCATTGTGTAGCTTGCTTCTTTCAGAATTAATTAAATATTGTTGCACTGACTGGCGTTACTCAATTATTCACCGCGGATTAAAAACATTATTAAATCCTTCCCTATGTCAGCTACAGCATATGAGGCTGTGCCTTTAATTAACCGATATAGGGTACTCTAGATTAATTAAAAACAGTTCGCAGAGTTTCAGTACTGATAAATGAGGTATCGTTTTAATTACGCCGGCGTTACAAATTTATGAAAGATTAAGAAAGGTGAAAGAAAGAATTTTATAAAGTGAATAATAGTTATGTGATCTGAATTTTTGTCTCGAAAGATGAATACATGTGGTTTTGGAATGTGAGAAATTCGATCAAAAATTGTAAACCTATTCAGAACCGTGAGTAATAATTGTCAAGATTTTTTAAAACCATATTTATAGTATAATTTTTAAAAAATCTTTTATATAGTTTCAAAGTTTTTCAGCTTCTATCTACATATTTAATTCATAAGGGGACCAAAAGTAATGTCTTTTTACTTTCCGAACATGTACCATGTAAGGAAAGTATTGTAATCATGAAAAAATTCGAATTCGAGATTTTGGTGTATTTACACGTTTTGAAGTCTTCTGAATTCATTTCTGCTATTTTTACGAGATGTATGTATGTATGTGTGTATGTGTGTGTGTGTGTATGTGTGTTTGTGTGTATGTGAGTGAACACGATAGCTCCTGAACGGGGCATTCGATTGAGCTCAAATTGGGTATATATGTTATAAACCACCGTCGCAAGACCGGTATTGATTTTGATGTGTATAGGACTTATAGTTTTTCTACAGGGCTACGAAAAAGATTTCTTTTACATTATGGCCTATGGGGGAAAATTCTGGAAAGTGCGCTAGCGTTTAAACAGTGCATTCGATTGAGCTCAAATTAGGTATAGATGTCATAAACCACCATCGTTAGACCAGTATTGATTTTGATGTGTATAGGACTTATAGTTTTTCTACAGGGCTAAAACAAAGATTTCTTTTACATTATGGCCTATGGGGAGAAATTCTTGAAAGTGCGCTAGCGTTTAAACGGTACATTCGATTGAGCTCAAATTGGGTATATATGTTATAAACCACCGTCGCAAGACCTGCATTGATTTTGGTGTGTATAGGACTTATTGTTTTTCTATAGGGCTACGACAAAGATTTCTTTTACATTACGGCCTATGGGACGAAATTCTTGAAATTGCGCTAGCGTTTAAACGGTGCATTCGATTGAGCTTCAATTTGGTATATATATTTGAATTATTCATCGATTAAAATTTATTTAAATGCTTGGTAATGATCTTAATCGTAAGAGTTCGGAAAGTCGAGTGGAGTCACTCCAGATTTTTTTCACATAAAATTCAAACAAATTTTTAATTGTAAACAAGCTGTTCCTAATTGTGATTGTGATTGTGTGTGATTATGGCAACGCTACCCTAGGGCGTTGGGGAGTTGCCAGGAGGGGGGTGCCTTGGTAGGAGGAATTTCTAAGAGGTTCTAACGCCTACTCACGTTACATCTGGAGAAAACCTACCAAAACTCCGGACCGTTAGATCGACAGCCGCGCGATGGGACCCGAACCCGGGACCTTCACACTTCGGCCATCTACCATTTTCAGTGGCATAACCACTGTGCCATGGTGAGACCGCTGTTCCTAGATGGAGTATTCATATTTATTATATACTAGCTGAAGTACCCGTTCTTCGCACGGGAATGAATGGACTTTTTGATATTAATATTTGTTGTGATTACTATTTATTGTAATAAAGAGATATAGCAAAATGGATATCGCGTTATATTGTGTTCAATAATCATGCATACTGAATTTCAAGGCAATCGTTTTTACGGTGCAGAAGGCGATGCGGCGTAGCACAATCTAGTGGCGAGGTTTAGCAAAACGGATATTCTTCGCATTCAGATATCGATGTATACGAATTTTCATGACGATCGGCTGAATAGTCTTGAAGTTCATGTGTTGACGCGACATCTAGTGTCAAGTTATAGGAAAATGGATCGCGCCAAACTCTTCCCCGTGTTCAAATATCTATGTATACCTATTTTCATAGCGATCATTCGCATAGTCAAGAAGTGATGCACTGCAGGGCCATCTAGTGGTTAATTAAAGTAATGATTTGCTACAGCGCCGTCATGTGGCGAGTTATAGCAAAATGGATAACGCCAAAATATTCTCATTGTTCAAATAGCTATGTATACTGATTTTCATAGCGACCGTTTGAATGGTCAAGCAATTGGCCTGCTGCAGCGTCATCTAGTGGCGAGTTAAAATAATAATGCATTGCAGTGCCATCTAGTGGTGAGTAACATCAAAAGTAACGCAGTTAGAATATATTCTTCGTTCTCAAATGTGTAAGTATAAAAAATTTTATGCCGATCGATCGAACGGTATAGAAGTTGATGCGTTGCAGTGCTATTTAGCGGTAAGTTACAGCAAATGGATAGTGAAAAAATATTCTCCGTGTTCTAATATTCGCGTGTACCAAATTTCATCGAAATTGGTTGGACGATATTCGCATAGCAAACGGCTAAACGGAATAGAATTCGACGTTCTGCTGCGCCACCTAGTGAAAAGTTAGAGGAAAACGGATAGCATAAAAACCTTCTCCATGATAAAAGACTTAGGTGAACCAAATTTCATGGTGATGGGTGAAACGGTGCTGGAGTTTTTCAACCTCCTACACACATACCAACATTCATTTTTATCTATAACCAGTCTTATTATACGTATATACCAGTCTTAAGTAAAATCCAGTTTCAAATCTAAGCCTCGCCAAAGTGCCAGCATACGCAATTTTGCAAGAGTTTTTTTCAGGGAATCATTCGAAGCATTGACTTAGCAGCAATCAAAATGGGAAATGGTTCGACCGCCAGGCATTTATTTGAAAAGTGGAATCCCTTAATACAGCCGCATTTTTTAAATTATCAACTATAACATGTTTTATTCATCGTTACCTCGATGTACTAAATGCGAAGATTTCAATTTTCTGAAATTTGGCGGATATCCCCCAAGTTAAATCAATAAATGCCTCAATTGGCGAGAATTCTGAAGCTACATCGCTTGAAATGCCCTAATAACTGCATTATTTCTGCACGGATAGTTAAAATTTAATGCTGTATTCTAAGAAAACCTATACACTTGTTTTCAAAAATGCTATTCCCTTAAGCTCTCAGTAAATTGCGCCAAAAAGCCTAAAACTGTGCAAACCGCTAGAACTCACTCTCTAAAAATCGGCCTATCAGCCATTTTTTTTTCCGCCAAACTAAAAAAAATTACATATTAGTCTCGAATATCTTCGACCCTCATTGTTTTGCGTATAAAACATTTCATTCCTGCTCTCATTTCTTATGCGCACACGATATTATAATTAAAAAAATAACCTAAAAAAATAAACTAAAAAAATCATTATTATTCTTTTATTTTTACTTTAAGAATTTAAAACATTTTATTCGGCAAAATCGCCACACATGGCAACCAAGATGCTTATTTCACACACTTTTTTCACTACAGGGGTTATTTTTACGTAAAGCTTTCTGCGTGGAGAACATAAAAAATTTCTTAAATTCCGGGAACGGAAATTAAGAGAACCATTCAGGAGGAAAACGTTTTTAAGTGAAATTTCAAAGTTTTAAAGTGGACTATCATTTATTCTATATTATTTTACATATCTGTGTAAAATTTCAGGCTGACAGGTCCATTTTGGTGGAATTGTATACTACCCAAATCAACAAATTGACAAACAGAATTTCATTTTTATTTATAAGATAACCTATGCTTGTTTTTAAAAATACCCTCTCATTAAATTGCGCCAAGCTCTAGAATCATAGAAAATCTGACACACTTTCAGATTTTTAAATACGCACTAAAGTGCTATATATAAAAAGAGTTATAATCCATGGGTCTTCCCTATTTTTGTTCCTTCTTTCATTAAGTTGGAAAGTGTATCATTATTCATGAGTGTGATTAAACAAAATTAAAATTGATATTTCTAACATCCTTTTTTCTGGATGTAATACATTAGATGCAGAAAAGCTGCTCAGAAAAATGCACAATTCCAACTGAATGAAAATTTCAAAAACTTATAAGCAGGTGTACTCATAACCCAAATAGCAGACGATTAAATTACGATAAATAGCGCCAAGCGTTAGAATCCTCCTCAAAATCGCGAGAATGCTGAAGATAGATGGCTTGAAATCCTTTAATAACTGCATTATTTTCGCACGGATCATTAAAATTTAATGCTGTATTCTAATAAAACCTTTGCACTTGTTTTCAAAAATCCGTTTCCTTAAGCTCTCAGTAAATTGCGCCAAGCTGGAAACTGTGCAAACCGCTAGAACTCACTTTCTCGGCATTTGAGCCATTTTATTTTTTCGCCAAACTAAAAAAATTTAACATATTAGTCTCGGAAATCTTCAATTCTTATTGTTTTGCGTATAAAACATTTCATTCCTGCTCCGATTTCCCATGCACACGATATTATAATTAAAAAAATATAACCTTACGAATATAAACTAACAAAAAAAATCATTATTATTCTTTTATTTTTACTTTGAGAATTTAAAAACATCTTATTCGGCAAAATCGCCACACATGGCAACCACGATCTTTATTTCACACTTTTTTCACTACAGGGGTTACAATTACGGAAAGCTTTTTGCGTGGAGAACATAAAAAATCTCTTAAATTCCGGGAACGGGTGGACTTTCAAAGTTTTAAAGTGGACTATGCGTTATTCTATATTATTTTACATATCTGTACTAAATTTCAGGCCGATAGGTCCATTTTTGTAGATTTGTATACAACTCAAATCCACAAACAAACAAACAAACAAACAAACAAACAAACAAACAAACAAACAGAATTTCATTTTTATTTATAAGAAGATTAAAGCAAAAATTTTATAGATATCTTTTTTTTTTCTTTTTATAAAAGATGGCCACCTTTTCTCCCTTTTCATGTCTACCCTCCTTGAAGGATGATATTCTAAATGTTCTGAAATTGCTTTTTAGGTATTTGTGAATTTTGCATTTTGAAGAAAGAATTGTATGGATATCTCTTATTTTCTTTTAAAGGAAGCGGGATAGATTAAAAGAATGTGTTGGGCTCCAGCACCCTCCATAAGTTATCGATTTTTGAAAATGCTGTCTAATCTTGCAACTACACTGCTGGCCATCGTAAATGCAACACCCTGAAGGAAGCATGCAAATAATATGAAATTTACAACATGCATTAGCTGAGGTGAGATATGCAAATGATTAGAATTTCAGCGCAGACGCACATCAAGCGCGCCTGTGGCGCCACCTCAAAGCGCTATTTAAGGCTTGGAGATTTCGACGGTTTCAAGTACAGCAATTGTGTTTTTCTTGCTTTTTTTTCAAAAAAAACGATAAATTATGCCTCGTAGGAAACAACGATCATCTTTTGATCAAGTATCCGAGTTTGACAGAGGAAGGATAGTGGCATACCGAGATTGTGGGTTATCTTTCAGGGAAATCGGTCGTCGTATTGGACGAAACCAAACAACTGTGATGCGGATATGTGATCGTTGGGTGCAGGAGGGTACGACGGACAGACGTGATCGACCGCATCGACCTCAGTGCACCACGTCACGTGATGACAGGCAGATTGTACGCATGGCAGTGACGGACCGCTCAGTCACATCACGAACCATATCACAGCAGATTCAGTCTGTAACGCATCATCCAGTGTCTGCGCGTACCATTCGACGTCGTTTACAGCAGAATGGTCTGTCCGCAAGACGTCCGTTGCTTCGTCTACCTCTGACGCGGAACCACAGACGTCTCCGCCGCCAATGGTGCGATGAAAGAAGGATGTGGACGACAGAATGGAATGAAATTCTCTTTACTGACGAGTCACGCTTCTGTATGCAACACCACGACGGTCGGATTCGAGTCTGGAGACACCGTGGAGAGAGGATGCTGAACAGCTGCATTATGCACCGTCACACTGGTCCTGCACCGGGTATTATGGTATGGGGCGGTATCGGATATCTCTCTCGCACTCCTCTAGTACGCATTGCCGGTACTTTAACCAGCCAGCGCTACATCTCCGAGGTGTTGGAGCCAGTTGTCCTTTCTTACCTTCAGGGCTTGCCAACAGCCATATTTCAGCAGGATAATGCACGGCCACACGTGGCACGCATTGTCCAAGGGTTCTTCGTCAATCACCAGATTGAATTGCTTCCCTGGCCGGCGCGCTCTCCGGATCTTTCGCCGATAGAAAACATGTGGTCCATGGTTGCTCAACGACTGACCCAGAGTTCATCCCCAGCTGTCACACCAGATCAACTTTGGCAACGTGTGGAAGCTGCTTGGTCTGCTGTACCCCAAGAACACATTCAAAGTCTCTTTGAATCAATGCCGAGGCGTGTGGCAGCTGTGATCTCCAACAACGGCGGCTACTCTGGGTACTGATTTTGGCAGGAACCACGCTTCATAGAATGCTGTAAATTTAATCATTTGTTACTTGGTCAACATGTTATCTACACAATAAATTTTGTTGTGATATCTCTTGTTTTTCTTGGTGTTGCAATTTGGGTGGCCAGCAGTGTATGAAAAAAATCTGGAGTGACTCCACTCGACTTTCCGAACACTTACGATTAAGATCATTACCAAGCACTTAAATAAATTTTAATCGATGAATAATTCAAACATATATACCAAATTGAAACTCAATCGAATGCACCGTTTAAACGCTTGCGCACTTACAAGAATTTCTCCCCATATGCCATTATGCCATAACATAAAAGAAAGATTTGTCGTAGCCCTTTAGGAGAACTATAAGTCCTATACACACCAAAATCAATACCGGTCTTAGGATGGTGGTTTATAACATGTATACCGAATTTGAGCTCAATCGAATCTACCGTTTAAACGCTAGCGCACTTTCAAGAAATTCCCTCCATAGGCCATAATGTAAAAGAAATCTTTGTCGTAGCCCTGTAGAAAAACAGTAAGTCCTATACACACCAAAATCAATACCGGTCTTGCGACGGTGGTTTATGACATATATACCCAATTTGAGCTCAATCGAATGCTCCGTTCAGGAGTTATCGTGTTCACTCACATACACACACACACACACACACACACACACACACACACACACGCACACACACATACACACACACACATACACACATACATACATACATCTCGTAAAAATAGCATAAATGGATTCAGAAGCCCTCAAAACGTGTAAAAACACCAAAATCTCGAAGTCGCATTTTTTCATGATTACAATACTTTCCTTACATGGTACATGTTCGGAAAGTAAAAAGACTCAAGTACCTATCAAATTTCGAATCATTAGCTTCTGTAGTTCTGTCTAGACGACATATTGACAAAAATATGGAATAAAAACATTACTTTCCGGTCCTCCCTAATATTATTCCCCCCCCCCCCCTCAATTTATGCAAATAAATTCAAACCTAAAAGGGATGATTTTCTTTTAAGATGAGCTGAAAATAACATTGTAACGTAATTCAGGCTTATTTATACTAGGAAAACTATTTTAAAAAATTTTGCATGTAGGTTTCCAGAAAAATCATGAAAAATGTTCAAATTCGAAAAATTAGTGTCTATCCTATAGCTCTCATAAAACAAATGTAAGTAATATAGCCTAATTCTACTTGATTGAGGCCTACAATTTTTTTAATAGTTTTGCATTTATTTTCCTTTAGCAATAAAAATTAAAAGCAATGGAAAACTCGGGCAAAAATTTCATCATTGAATTGTATGCGCACGCTATGAATTCATGTTTGTTTATTCAAAAAATAATGTTGCCATTCATTTTTAAAAACTATTTAAATTATTCCCATAACGGTTTTATATTTATTTTAAATGCATATTTTAGACAACAATTTCAAAATTTTCTTTTTAAATGGATGAGAGTGTAGCCAATTTGGCTAGACTTATGCACTGTAGGGTTATTTAACTTTGAAATTTCCGATACAAAGTCCTGTTTTTCATTCGCTCAGCCTTTTCCTGACCTTCGTTTGCCTTAGATGAGCTTTGCGGCGAAAAATAGAGCGAATGGAATACTGAAAACTGCAAAGATTGTACGAATATTGTACTTGCGATTTTCACAATGCAAATGTAAGAATGCAGAAAACGGTAAGAATCTAATATGCAGTCTTTTACGGGTCGATATTAACCAAATCAGTTGTTGTTTCTTGAAAGCGATGTCAGATCCTCCTTATAGGGCGGCGATGGGTGAAAGGAAGGCGGCTTTCATTCTCACCCTTTAACGCGCAGTGTTCCCGCTCTGGGAACACCAAACTCTGACGTTTTGACTGTTGCCAGTCACGAAGAAAATATTTGATTTCTATAAAAATAGTTGCGGGCGGCACAGCTCCACGGGAATTCTTTACATTTTAGCACGTCATTTCCAGTAAAAAATGGTCACGATTATTTTTAACAGCACTGACATCTGCTGAAAAATGACATCTGCTATGACATCTTTAGGAACAGCTGAATGCCGCACAGCCAGCTGTCGTCAAAAAAGGGCCTCTAGATCTGTGGCACGCGATGAACGTTCCGATCATCCGCTATCTTGCTGGTAGTTAACTCGAGTGATGGCAACGGGTGCCCTTTTCAACATTTTTGTATAATATACTTTTGTGCTCTCTTTCTTCAAAGTTAACAGATATATTCACTGGTGGCTATTTTTTATGTTGTACCCAGACAGCACAGCAAACTTGCATCAAACTTGCAGCAAGCTTGATTTATCAAGACAATAAACTTGAATTAAGCTTGAAACTTTCAAGCTTGTAAGCTTAATGCACGAGCTAGCACGACTATAGATGGAAGTGACTGTCATGGTTGTCACGCCGTTTTCGGACGAGATCGATCAGTGCCCGATGCCGATTTCTTTCTTTTATTTTTCCATGGGATGAATCAAAATTAAAATAATGTTATGTGTGATTTATAGACTCTACTAATAGGGAAATAAGCATAATATAAACTTAAAAGCAGTACACGTTTTAAAACTTTCAATATCGCGACACTCACGTTGGGCAATACTGGCCAAAATCGAGACAAACGACTGATTTTAAAATCAATTTCGTAGTATAATTGTATTTTATTTTGAAGAATTTCCATATTTGTAAATATAGATTCTGTTTTTTTTTAATTCTGTGGTCAAGTACATTTATGACTGATGATAAATTATTTGTTATGTGGATGTGGCTTTCCAAATCAAGCAGTCATCAAGTTGTATTCAAGCTTGACAGTTCAAATGACTTCTCCAAGCTTGCTGCAAGCTTAAAATGAATTGAAATGTCAAGCTAGTATTAATACGTCAAATTCAAAGAAATGTCAAGCTTAATTTAAGCTTATGTGCTGTCTAGAAGGCATGGCCAGGAATAAGAGTGGCGGTAAACTTTGGAAAAAAATTCAAAAGGTTGTGCTGAAATTACATATATTCAATTGTAAAAAATCTGTCCGGCAGTGGTCCAGTTAGTCAAATTCGGTTTCCATTAGAGCATCGAAAATGAAACGCTAGTACGGCTGTAGCCAGTGCTTGAGGGGGGTGAACAACTGAACATCTCTCTGGACAGAGTTTGTATGCGGTTCGCTCTACGCAAATGCGGAGCTAGAGCACGGAAAATCTGTTGTGGCTGCAAAGTACACTGTCGTCAAAGGATACCTCTGGGGGTGCCAACCCGGGTGCTAGTTCTCTTATCTGGAATTAGTTCAAAATTAGGAAACCACTCATTGGTGGGAACGTTGACGTGCTTACTAGGTGCCCCAAAAATGAAATGACCAGTATCTCTCCTGACCCCGTAGCGGTCAAGCCAAGAGTAGGCAGCTGATCTGGTCATTCGAAATATTAAAAACGAAAACTCCGATACCTATAACTATATCAAATATTTAAATTAAAAGAAAATAAATCTTTTGTAGTTGTTTACACGATATGATTTGCCTAAGTTACTGACTGCACCTATATTACTTACGATATACCGATATTTTCTAAACTCTGGATAAATCTTATTATTATATTTAAAATTATATTGAAGCAACTGTAAGAAGCTGATTTTTATGTGTTTTTCTGAAAATTAAAATTAACTTATATACATAAATTCTTCTAGCGGAATTTTTGCAAGATGTCTCTCTGTATAAAAAGAAAAATAATTCCTTTGCATGATGGATTCAGAAAAACATTTATTTATTTATTTCTTAAAAATAAGCAATATTAACTAACAATTTCAACCACTACTATAAATAAAACTCAACCAGAAATTACTTTTCCTACTCCAATAATCTAGTTATTGAAGACAGAGTTTGGAAAAAAAAAAAAAAAAACTTAACTGCCTAAGACCGCGCCGTAACGGTTCTATTCGCAAATTAACCCCAATCACACCTATTTGAAATTAATTAACAGTTCCTCGGCTTTAGGCTTGATGAATGGCTTCTTTTTTTTCTTTTTTTACCCAGAAGCACCGCTAAAAAATAAACAAGATGAAGTATTAATTCTGAGGAGAGGGGGGGAAAAAAGGTATAAGCAAAGTAAATTATTTTCTCTTAGTAGGAGAGTTAAATTTTTTAGGTAATTATTTTCTAGCAGAGGCTAATAAAAGATTTTTTTTTTTTTTAAATTCAATCTGAGAGTTGGTGAATATACAGGGTTAGCACAGATGAATTATCGAGTTTTAAGTGTTTATATCTTTGAAATTATTACACATATTACAATAAGTAATACACGAAATTAAAATAAAATCAAGTTCTTAGCAGTTACGAATGTTTGATCTGTGATATTTTTGTTATACATCTAATATTTTATCAAATTAGTTCCACACGTTTTGCAGTATAACATACTGACAAGAGTTTTAATGCTCCACATATGCATTCTTTAAGTTACTGCAGTGCTTTCACCATCGGTGATTCATAAGCAGCAACAGTGCAGAATTAGGAACCATTGACAGTGTAGAGCAGAGGAGGGTATTACGGAATACCATTTACATTTTCAACTATAACTTTACAGGCTTTTGAATAAAATCCGAAAAATCATCATGAGTACTGTTTGACTGCATTTGGCATAGAATATTGGCAATCTGCCAATAAAGGTGAATCAAATGAACCGGTCAAGGAGGGGTAAAAGCGAGCGCACATAGTAGATTTTTTATTATTTATATTACAAATCCACAATCTAGTTAGTGCTATTTAAAATGCATAAACTGATTCATTGTAATTAAAAAATCTGATGTGTCCAACACATGACTTCCTTGCACGTCCATTAGGTCAAAAATATTTTCGACGCACTTCCTCTAAATTTATTTGTTTGAAAGAGATAAAATATCAATAATAGTAAGGTTTAGCGATTTCTAGCCAAATATTTCGATATCGCCAAGCTGAGTTCAATTTGAAAGATTTCCTTCTGACACTTTATTTGGCGATATTTCACCAAAAGCCGACAAACTTGAGATAGTCAGCGAGATCTTGGGGATAGCCAAAGTAGTCATTGACCACAGACTTTCAATGAATTGAATGCATCCATACACCTTAATGTATTTAAAGTCATTTGGCTCACCCTCTAAATAAATTCCCAGTCGATTGCTGTCAAAAAAGATATTGAAAACAGTTGGATATTATAATATAGTTCTAAAGACAAAAGTTCAAAATTCTACGGGTTAAAGTTTTAGAGTTATACAAAATACGAAATAATTTTGGCGGCCAAATTTGGCGATATTTCGGCGAAATTCGTCAATGTCGACGACATTTGGCGAGATTTAAGCATGGACCAAAAAAGACAGATTATCGCCAAATTTGGCGATATTTCGCCAAAACTCGCCAAGAATGATGACAAATGGCGATACTTTAGGCATGGACCAAATGACTGACTATCGCCAAATTTGGCGATATTTCGCCAAAACTCGCCAAGGTCGAGGACAGACGGCGAGATTTTGGGCATGTACCAAACAATGACTGTCTACAGTTGTATAATATTGAAGATGTCCATAGACATTAAGGTACTGAAATTCTTTTCGGTGGTCCTGTAAATAAACTCTCCAGTAGATTGGAAAAAAAATCGAGATGCACAACTAGATGTTACAACATTCTTATATATGAAATTTCATAATAGTTTTTGAGATTTGAGAGTTAAATATGCACACACGTACACCAAAAGTCGCCAAGCTTGGCGGCTTTTGGCATAGTTCTTGAGGGAGGCACGTGACCGTGGTCGGACCATTACCTAACTTATGTGGTAGGACGATATTGTGCTTGAAATGGATGAATGCCCCTAAAATTGCCATTGACCGTAATGTATTGGAAATCTTTTGAGTGTTCCTGTAGCAGAACTACAAATGATAAAAACACTTTTTTTAATGGAGAAATTCATTTTCTAACTCTTTACAGCATACATCACTTCTGAGTCGTTTGAAATAGCCCAATACCTCTAAAAAACGCTTTGATGAATTTCGGCCCATAGAGCGTAATGTATTTCGAATCTTTTGGGCGGTTCTGTAGATAAACTATTCAGTCGAATGGAATCGAAAGGAGAGGTGCACAACTAGATGTTACAACAATCTTAAATATAAAGTTTCAACATTCTACGCCTAACAGTTTTTGAGATATGCGAGTTTAATGAGTTTCGGCCCATTGAGCGTAATGTATTTCGAATGTTTTGGGCAGTCCTGTAGATAAACTATCCAGTCGAATGGAACCAAAAGGGGAGGTGCACAACTAGATGTTACAACTATCCAAAATATGAAGTTTCGACATTCTACGCCTAATAGCTTTTGAGTTAGGCGAGTTTAATGAATTTCGGCCCATAGAGCGTAATGTATTTCGAATCTTTTGGGCGGTCCTGTACATAAACTATCCATTCGATTGCCACCAAAAGGGGAGGTGCACAACTAGATCATAGAAGAATCCTAAATATCAAATCTCAACATTCTACGACCAATAGTTTTTGAGATATGCGAGTTACATACATACGTACGTACGTACGTACGTACAGACGGCATGGAAAAACTGGCCACAGCAGACTCGCCGCTGGTCAAAATGAGTTGCAGACGCGTTAATATGATCGTGCATGCTAGCCTACGATAGGATGCATCGAAAAAAATTTTTAAATTAAATTTAGAGGTAGTAAAAATCGGTTTTTTTGTCGAAATTTGGCCCCCAAAATTTTTCGGGATCACATTACTTCCTTATACTACGTACAAGGAAGTAAAAATATCATCGCAGTAAACAAATCGTTATTTCTTGAAAACTGCTTCTGACTAATTTAGTGACAAGAGCAAATCTGACTGGCATCGTCTACAACTAATGGATATGCCCGTTTCCGCTTCTAAAACGAATGTTTATGTTTCTATCTAATCGGTAGTCAAACAGTACGTACTATAACAATTTGTAATGAAATGTTACTTGTAAAGAAAAGTACTATCTACTTTGTTTTTTGCAGAAAAAAACTATTGAAGAAACAAAACATTACGAAAGGAGATCAACATGGAATACTCAAATAATATGGAATGGGTGGTTTAAACAAAAACTATGCAAGCACTAAGCATGATTATTTTTAACTATAAAACCACATTATGATTATTAGCACTCGGGTGCTATTTCTTTCAAGCACAGGATTTTTGTCTACTCGGCGCGCCGTGGTCACTTTTCCGTTTGATCCATATTTTCTGCAGAGTGATTTTTATTTTGCTAACGGAAACATGGACTAACCCTTTAAATGATTTTCAAATACCAGGATTCACTTGGGTCGAACGGATAGACAAGTGGTTTCCAAAACAGAAAACCATCTGGAGTTATGATTTTTATAAAGGAAAACTTAATAAAAACGCTTTACCCGTGCCTACACGAGCCAGATCAATGGTGTTCAAATGGTCATTGCGTATATTCAAGATAGATATGCAGTTACATACGCTAGTCCTCGAATTTCTTATGAAGATAAATTAGACGCTCTATTCGAAACGTTACTGAAAGGAGGATGATTGTAAGACTGATTTAGTCGGAGATTTTAACACATTCAAAGCAAGGATCCGATTTCATAACTAAAATGGGTACTTTAGATTTTCCAATACGCGCTCATCCAAAACATTTCACCACTAGAAGCCAAACAACAATGGATGCCATTTTCAGCAACAAAATGATGCGAACAGGAGTCTATAGGAGCACTTACAGTTATCATTTTCCTCTATATGGCAGAATTGATTGAATAGATTAAAAAAAAATCTGAAATTATTCCAGCCGAGTGCGTAAATAAAATCTGGAAGAATTTTAGATTTAAAAAAAAAGAATTATGTTCAAGTCATTTCTGTTTCAGTCTATTTAGAAAAATCGTACACATAACCTTCTTCCTCTGCACGTTGAGTCCAAAGAGAACATGCTGAAGCATCGAATCCAAAATTTTCCCAGTCGATTTTTGGAGAATTTTCCGTTACAGAAGAGACATTCAGCGTCGTTTGTTTTCCGGCTCTTCAGTGGATGGTTTGAAATCCATTACAATATTACTACCTAGTATTCTGTAATACCCGATATGCCATCTAGGGAAAATGAAACTTTAAACGGATGAGCAGAATACTGTCAGCTAAAAAAAACCACCACAGTGCAACAAATTACAATTCTTGCAACAAATACAACTCCGTCGGCGTAGGTTAAACTGTTTGAAAACTTATATGCAAAAACTCGTCAAAATCACAAAACATAGTTTTGTATAGCAAGTGTTCATATTCGAACATTTTTATTCCTTTATCTATAAACTATGAACCTACCTTCGGGGGCACTTTTATGTTTTTTAAGTAAAATTTTACTGAAGAACCAATGATTTTAATCAAAATGGGGCGTAAACTAATAAATCTAATAAATATAAATTGAATTTTGATGTACTTTAATGTAAACTTTGAAATAGTGGCAAATTTTAGTGAAATTTTGGTAAAAAATTTCATTTACGCCCCACCTTCTGTGAACAATTCTAATGCATTTTTTAAAATAATATTTATACAGTACAGAACAGACATATTTATATGTGTTATGAACTAAAAGATTGGCAAAAGTTTTAATAGTTATAAGAATATTTCAATTTTTATATAAAAACTCAGCATTTTTTCTAAAAAAAAGCATGTTTTGAAGAAAAAAAATGGTCATAAAACCAATAAATAAATCGATAACTAATTTACGAAAAACACACTCTTTCAGAAAATACGTTTAAAGATTTTCATACTGTACAAAATACCGTCCTTCTGGTTTATTATTTCTAGTATAACTTAGCTTCTAGTTATCGTAGAAACAAAAGTAAAGCGGTTTTGGAATTCTTATCACGTGGTCCATTAGAATAAGCAAATAAAATAAATCCCGAAAATTTTCGCAAAACAAGGATTTTTTAGATAGTCTCATACCTTAACCTAATTATCGATGTATCTATCTATCTATCTATCTCACCCGCCCAAAACCCGTTCCGTTCGAACCAGCGATTTGTTCTGCGCCCTGCCATTTCGGTATTCATTTTACTAATGAGTCATACAAGCAAAGGAGATTTTGATTGCTTCATTTAGCGATTGCACACAGGAGATTTAATTAGAGTATTAGCGGGAGAGGGGCTGAGTTGTCCCGCGATGGCTACCAGAATGTACCTGGAAACGCGACATTGTAAGTTATCTTACGGTTTGTGTGTACGTTTTAATATGTGCTGGCGACGCAGGAACACGGGTATGCTGAAACGCTCTATTCTGCGAGATTCTCGGGAGACGACAAACCTTCCCAGAAGATTCGATTATGAATATTTTCCGACTCATTTGCGTATGCGCAGCTGTGTGAAGTAGGGTTACACTTTTGGATTGGTCGACAAGTTCGTTTTTTGATGACTAACGATTTTCATCCCTTAACCCTTTAACGCGCAGTGTTCCCGCTCTGGGAACACCAAACTCTGACGTTCTGACTGTTGCCAGTCACGAAGAATAGATTGGATTTCTATAAAAATAGTTGCGGGGGACATAGCTCCACTAGAATCCTTTACTTTTTAGCACGTCCTTTCCCGTACAAAGAATATCAGGATTATTTTTAACAGCACTGCCATCTGCTGAAAAAGGGAAGAATGCGAGAACAGCTGGATAGATTGCTCAATGCTGAAAAAAGGGTAGCCGTTTCCATCATCCGACTTAACGACCAGCAAGATGGCGGACGATCGAAACGTTCATCGCGTGCCACAGATATAGAGACCCTTTTTTGACGCAGCTGGCTGTGCCGTACAGCCAGCTGTCGTCAAAAAAGGTTCTCTCACAAGAGGGGTAGTCATAAAAGGGTTGTGGCTCAAAGGGTTAATATGTGCTGTCGACGCAAGAACATGTGGTGTGCTGAAATGCTCTATTCTACGATATTCTCGGGAGAACAGGAACGAAAAATCTTCCCAGAAGATTCGATTATGAATATTTTCCAACTCATTTGTATACGTGCAGCTGCGTGATCTAGGGTTAAACTTTTGGATTGGTCAAAAAGTTCGTCTTTTTTATGACTGAAGATTTTCATATCACTTAATTTGAATAAATTAAGTCATGGGTATTTCATGTGTAGAATAATTCTTTTGATATTATAAAGAAAAAAAAAGATGCGCTTTCCAATGAGAAATCCCCATACAAAAATTCGCAAACCACCTCCAAAGAGTAGCAAAGATCAAACAGTTATAACACAAATTAAGAAATAAACAATGATTGCATAGTATTTAAACACAAATAAAGAATTTTCCACTGTTTAAATAATTACTGTAATGTATCTAGCCGAACACTTTTAGAGGAAATTTTATTCCGTTAATCAATATTGATGAAAAAATAAAATAAGTGAAACCTTTATTTTTGACTGCTTCTTTAAAACCGACTGTAACACAAAAACACATTTTTACAATCAGTTAAGTCTCGAAAATAAATAAATAATAAAACCTTATTCCTGAACAATTCTTTTTAAACTTGGGAGTCGTTAATAATTAAAATATATATTTCTTTCCATCGGGATGTAACTTTGCCAAGTGAAAACTTTCCAAATTTAACGAATTGCGTCCTTCAAAGCCTTTTCAGCGCAAAGTATATATAACACTTTTAAAAGAACATCAAAACGCTATTTGCATAACTGCTTCTAAATAAATTTACTAAATGGCTTATTGCCGATGAGAGGACACTGTCGAAAATGCCTTCCGTTTTCGGATATCTTAAATGTTAAAATGAAGATATTAGTCGTGGGTGCCATAACGATCTTTAGATCGCTTGAGAGGTAGTCTTTTACAGTGAATTAATTATACAGATAAGTATGGCATGCTAAAGAAAGAGCAAAAATTATGTGTGCAAAGAGGATTCCCCGATGGCGAAGTGTCGATTTCAGAAATAACGTCGATGCGAGAAGCGGATTCAGCAACCCTAATAGCACAGATGGTCACAAAAGAGTCGCTGTGACGTCACAGAGGGTCACAATTGTCACAGGACTGTCACATACTACTCACATTGTGACTTGTGAGTGATGTGACTCTACTGTGTAGTCACTGTGAAGTTTATTTGTGACCAGTCACCAAGTGACGTCGCCGTGAAGTCACCATGTGACTAGTATGTGAACGGTCGCTAAGTGACTCCACTGTGAAGTCACCATGTGACTAGTATGTGATCGGTTGCTCAGTGGCTCCACTGTGAAGTCACCATGTGACTAGTATGTGATTGGTCGCTCAGTGACTCACTGTGAAGTCACTGTGTGACTATTTAGTGACTACTGATTTTTTCTAATATTTTGTGGCAATTTCTTTCGTGAAACGTTTAATAAATAAATCCGAAAATAGTTATTCAATAAAACCTCGCAGTTATGTAGTAATGGAATTTAGTTTAATTTATTAATTTTTAAATTATTTCATTTAAACAAGACGATATTATTTATAAAAAAATATTATTCTTAAAAATATTAGAGTTGAGAGTTCTAATCACAATGGTGAAAACTAAGTATCTGTGAGTAAAATTAACAATTTCTTTCATATCCCCATGGCATATGTTTCGATAGCGTAATGTAAGGTTTAAATTTCGGATGGGGGGGGACTATCCGGTATTTTCAACCTTATTGTTACTAGAGTAAATACAAATGTGTCAAAATTGCTGTTTTTGAATAATTGCTTTAAGTTTTCAGATCCCCCCCCTCTTTTAAATACGTCTCTGGTATGTTTGAAAGTTCCACTACGAAAAATTTGAGGTAAAACTTTGGGTCTAAGTCAAAAATACTTTATTTATTTTATCTAATGCATGTTTTTCCAATTAATTTTATTTATTTTTATATGAAATCCCTTTTAGGCAAAATATAGCAAAAATATAAATCTTATCCCTCATACCTTAATATCAAACCCCACATGTCGCACATTACAAATTTATTTTATAACCGAATAAAAAATTTCAATAAATCATTAGTTTTTTTCGGATGAATACTTAAATAAAACAGCACATTATCTCCTAAAAATAATTTATGTGGAAAAAGAAATATTTCCAAGATTTTAAATTTATATTTATTAATTGTGATATTTTTTATATTATTTATAAAATACTCACAGAATATAAAATTTATTTATAAAATACTCACAGAAAAATTTTAAATTTCCAAAAGAAGCCGTCAGAACTAGCTTTTGCAGCAATCAGTTTACTTTTAAAGGATCGCGAGCAAGGTAATCACAGCGTTGTGGTAAGATGCGGGGCTACCAGCCGTTAGCTCCAAGGTTCGAATCTGGACCAAAGCACTGGACCTCAACTTTCTCTTGCCTGAGAGTTTGGTGCTGCCATCTGGTGTATAATTTCGGTAACTCTTTTTCCCCGAATTTTTTCGCTGTCGCAAAACTGTCCCATCGTGACTTCTCTGAACGGTAACAATGCGACTACACAGCGAGAGGACATAGGGACCCTGGCGTGACTTTGCTGCGGAGTCGCGGCGACTGTTTGTAACTCTATTGTGACAGTATTGTGTGGTCGCATTTCAGTCACAGGGGACTGTTGTGCTATTAGGGAAGGAATAATGAAATAACTTATTTCAAATATTGGAATGTTTAAACGTTTCTTCAGATAATAAAACGATGAGTAGATAAGTAAAGATATTTGGAGGAAACTTTCTGTAACAAAAAAACCGAAGATATTGTTTTATAAGCTACGTTGAAAATAAGACTAAAAATATATATCAGTAAAACTCGTTTTAACCCTCTCGTCACCCTGAACCTCATATGAGGCTCGTACTTCAAATAGCAATATTTAGAGAGAAAACAGTTAAATTTAGTATTTTTTTCTTTCAGTGTTATCAATATAATTAATTCATGTAGAAAGTATGTGTGGCTCTTAACTAGATGCATCAATCGTGCCTAGAATGCAGTACTATTCAATTAAGATCATTTTTTACAGTTTTCGCTTCATTGTTTCAGGAGAAAAATTAAGAAAATATTGACGCTGTTTTTTTACCGTTTTTTTTTTCTTTTTAAGGTAAGTATAATTTTTTTCTTATTCCTCAACCTTTACCTAATATGTGCATCCTTTCAAATTAATTTTAGCATAACAAAATGCTTCGAAAGTGCAGAAATTAATATTAGAAAAATGTAATATTAATCGATATTATAAAAAAATATTTTTGCATGATTTATAATAGTATTTCAGATGCATTAAATGTTAGACAGATTTTTTTTCTCGTATTTTTCATAATTCGGTGACGCGAGGGTTAAAACTTATAGTACGTCAGTGAATGCTCGTATAATAACCCAGCAAATAAATAAATATACCTAATAATATATGAGCTACATTGAGCTTTTTTATAAGTTCACACATAACGATAGCTTTTTTATTTAATTTCGTTTTCATATGAACTTTTTTTAGCGAAAATTTAAAATAATCTCATTTTAAGATTAATCATAAAAAATAATCTATTTTCAAAATCGGCATGCTTATCGTTTGATCCTGTAGGATAAAATTAAGCAGATAAAGAAAGTTAAGTAAGGCTAATCTTTAAATTAATTTGCAGTAGAATTTCTGTTAACAAAATTAAAGAAATTGTTTTATATAAGCTGCGTATAAAAGTGTAATAATATGCAAAAGTACAGCATCACAAAATAAAGTTTAGGTAGTCTTTTCTGTTGAAACTACTGCGGGATATACATTAACGTAGGGTTACTTATGGTATGGTTGAAAATTTATGCATATAACGAACACTTTTAATTCAATACGAAAGATATACTTATTAATACGGTATATTGTGCTTGAATCCATATTATAGTTACAAATCTTCCGATAAACCGTTTCTTATTAAAATAATCCATGATTTAGCCAAAGAAAATAGTTTATTCACTTTAATATAGTGAAAAATGTCACGCTGTGTAATCTCGAAGAAGTAGTTGTGCATTTATTTTTATTTATGACAAACTTTCCGGCAGAGATTATGAATTTCATGCAGTTTTTAATTTATGGCATCATTTTTGTGGCTGCTGCAAAAGCAGTTAGCGCAATTAGTTCACTTGGTTAGTTCACCCAGTTTGTTTTCTGACGGAGTAATAGTCTAACTTATAAGGACGTAAAACAATTTTTTTGTTTACATAGGACCATTATGAAGGCAAAAACAGTAATATTTTTTAATGAAATCCAGGTAAAAAAGGCTACGTTCTGCTATGATAAATGCTTTATAGTCTAAGAGCCAGCGACTGCCAGACCTTCGTCATAGTATAAAAGCTGAAACTTTCTCTGCGCATACCCCCCCAACAGAGGTAGGAACAATCGGCCACCATAAAGTTTGGAGGATCGTGGCTTTGGCAGGTAACAGGTGGCAAAGGTGTATAAAATTGCCGAAAATTTCGTTATTTCATAAAGCTTCATTTTTTTATATGTTCTTCTTCGCAGCACTAGAAATCACTTTATCCCTTGCCAGACACTTTTCCATCGTGGCAAACCCCCGCCAGACAATCTCAAAGTCATGGAAAACTGTTGTGTTCGTAAACTCCCGCGACGAAGTACGTCAGGCTGTCACAAAGTGCCAAGCACATTTTATACTGCTGCTTCTGAACTTACGCGCAAACTTTCATGCAGCGCGCTCGTAATAGAATTACGTTTTTCAAAACTTTGAGGTTATCTGGCGGGGGTTTGCCACGATGGAAAAGTGTCTGGCAAGGGATAACGTGATTTCTAGTACTGCGAAGAAGAACATATGAAATCAAATTTATTTGTACGCCTATAAAATATCGAAATCAGACAACAAACAAATACCAATGATCTGAATCAAAAAATGAGTTTACATTTAAAAATGCCATACAATAAACACTAAATAATAAGACACGAAATCTGAATAGTAAGGCGTCATGAATCTCTAAAAAAATTAAATCGATAACCAACAAAAACGATAAATTTACGAGCACAAATTTCAACAACACAACACAAAAAACAAACTTCTTTTATTTTTATGCTCGATTATCAGTTACATTTGAATTCATTTCTACGCAATTCACGTACTGAATAAAGCATGCTTAGCAATGCAAATATCAGCCAGTCTTTTTTTCATTCCCCGAAATGGCAACAAGAAATCCAAACCCATTTCCACAATTGCATTTCACTGTTACTTTTAAAAGTGAAATTTATTATTTCATACGACTCTTAAAATCAGCTGAATTCTCATGAAGAGTATGGGACTTATTTCATTCAAGGAGTTCGGATTAGAATTTATTCAAATTTTTAGCCCTCTGCTGCGTGCCTCGAAGGCCAGATTTATTATAATTAATGCAAATCTTTTCTCCTTATTGTTCCAAATCCTCTCGCATTAAGCCGATTATTTTTTTGCAAGCAGCGGGCTTGTGTTTTTTTTCGTTCTTTTTTTTTAAAGCGAAAACAAATAACATAAAAAAATACTGCTGATTTGAAAAATTGAAAGCGTTAATGCTGAGTTAGTTAAAAAAAAGTGGAAAGCATAGACAGCCATTTTTATTAACTTAGGAAATGTTTAAAATTTGAACAAAATTCGTAGTAATGTAAATGATACATTTTGTAATGTGTTAAATACAAGATGATGCGAAGTCACTTTGCAGTAGTGAAAGTATGGTATTTTCACGTTGAATACGTTCTTGTAACATATTTTAGAAAGATTTGGGTTTTATATTTTAAAACTACTGTTTATAAATTAACAATTAAACTTGCAGTCTTCAAAACTGTTAGGGAGACCAAAGAATAACACCGGTTAACAATTTTTTTTTTTGGGGGGGGGTGTTCTGTTCTCATGCTTAAATTCTGATTCTAGACATTGAAAAACACTTAAATTTTCATTTTTAGCTCTTAAAGTTTGCTTTTGTCTGATTTACGTCGATAAGTATATTTTAATTTATTTCATAAACGAAAGATGGCAGTACTTTGATTAACCCGAAAGTAAACTGTATTATTACTTGTAACTCTGTAGTATTGCTTGTAGTATTATTTATAGCATTATTTGTAATATTATTATTTGTTTGCATTATTATTTGCTCATACGAACATAAAAGAAATACGAAAAATATTCACTTTTAGACACTAATTTCTTATTATTTTACATTTATATGTTATTGTTTATCACGAATCTTGAATAAAAAAGACTTTTATATCCAGCAAAAACTTTTCTGATCATAATTTAGAGTGGGATTATTAAAAAAAATATATAAAAATCAGTGAGTTTTGCCAAAAAAATTGAAAAATTGCTTTAATTTCTACAAAAGTAAACTTTCATTAAAAAAAAAATATTTTCCTTAGTTTTGGCGTAGGAGAAACTGTAATACAACATGTAGAACTCAGAACCAAAAATCGTGTTGACCGTTGTAATGTGTTTTTTGTTTTTATAGCTTGCTGAATATTTATTTGCTTTGTTTAAATTATACGAAAATAATAAAGGGTTAAATGTAATTGTTTCTGAAGTGGAAAAGATGTGGAGAAGTGCACAATCTGATACCCGTGGGCCAACTATGAAGGTCTATTCTCCCCGAATCGGTTGAAGAGCGGAGTCATTAACTCTGCTCTGCCTTGAGGAGGAACCCAATGGAGGAGCGTAAACTGGCTCTTATGATTGGCTGAACAATGTTAGTAGCTGGTCAGAAAGTTGTTAGAGCAGTCGATTACAAACAAATGGATCAGGAAAATTAATAGCTAACCACCCACTAGCTTCGAACAATTGAGGGAGAATATATCTCGGTTCGCGAGGGGTTAACCCTTTAACGCGCAGTGCTCCCGCTCTGGGAACACCCAACTCTGACGTTTTGACTGTTGCCAGTCACGATGAATAGATTGGATTTCTATAAAAATAGTTGCGGGTGACATAGCTCCACGAGAATCCTTTCCTTTTTAGCACGCCATTTCAGGTAAAAAAATGGTCGCGATTATTTCTAAACAGCACTGACATCTGCTGAAAAATGGAAGAATGCGAGAACAGCTGGATAGATTGCCCAAGGCTGAAAAAAGGGCAGCCGTTGCCATCGCTCGACTTAACTACCAGCAAGAGGGCGGACGATCGAAACGTTCATCGCGTGCCACAGATCTAGAGACCCTTTTTTGACGACAGCTGGTTGTGCCCGCGCACAGCCAGCTGTCGTCAAGCCTAGCTTTCGATCGTCCGCCATCTTGCTGGTAGTTAAGTCGAGCGATGGCAACGGCTGCCCTTCTTTCAGCATTGGGAAAGGGTTAAGCAAAACACCAAGGGCTCTTTAAATTTAAACTGTCGCACTTTAGCGGATCAGTTATCTTTCTTGAGGCATTTTTTTTTTTTTCATTTCTTTGTCACATTCTTTCTTTTCTGTCTGAGTATCCAAATACTGGCAGAATAAATTTGCGTTCATACCATGTGGATGTCCATAACGACATGGATGATAAACGAAACTAGCCTTTGTTTCCATTTGCTTGGTTAAGAAATTTCAGTTTTCTTTAATAAGAATTAATGATTTTGCTTAGAAATCACAAACACACAAAAATAAAGCAATATGAACCTTTCTGGTGGTACAATAGATCCAAACTTCAAGTGAAACTTTCACACAGCTATGAAATTCAATTCTCGCTCTCCTCTCTATGTCGAACTTTTTAATTTCCTTACATGTACCACGTAAGGAAAGTATTGTAATCATGAAAAAATTCGACTTCGAGATTTTGGTGTATTGACACGTTTTGATGTCTGCTGAATTCATTTATGCTATTATTACGAGATGTATGTGTGTGTATATGTGTTTGTATGTATGTGAGTGAACACGTTAGCTCCTAAACGGGGCATTCGATTGAGCTCAAATTGGGTATATATGTTATAAACCACCATCGCAACACCGGTATTGATTTTGGTGTGTATAGGAATCATAGTTTTTCTACAGGGCTACGACAAAGATTTCCTTTATATTATTGCCTATGGAAGGAAATTCTTGAAAGTGAGCTAGCGTTTAAATGGTACATTCGATTGATATCAAATTGGTTATATATGTTATATAACACCATCGTTGAACAGGTATTGATTTTGGTGTGTGTAGCTCATTGAGCTCAAATTGAAAAAACTAAGAATTTTTGCTGAGTTATTCATCGATTAATATTTTTATTTAAATGCTTGGTAATGATCTTAATCGTAAGTGTTCGGAAAGTCGAGTGGAGTCACTCCAGATTTTTTGCAAAGCAAAAAAGCAAACTATTTATACCGGTTGAAACGTTCCTATTGTGCTTTTTTAATGTATGTGCGTATTATTTATATTTATTTTGATATTAAAACCATATTTTTTGAATGTTTTTACCATTTTTATTAATTGTTTGAAAAAAAACTGAATTGGGATTTTTGACAGAAAGTTGGGAATTTTTTTTAAGTTTTTTTATTTTTTTATTTAACAGGTTCTAATGCACGCATATTAAAAGATTATTTTTATAACAGTATCTTAGGAAAATTCTGGTTCAAGACAAGCATCTGTGCAGTAAAAAGTTTCCGACACAGATTTATACTGAAGCTGTTTCTCTTTCAAGCTGAATTGAGGATTGACCCTCGGCAATGCAGCTATTTCTGGGAGCAGCCCTTCTCCTTTAAGTATTGTTAATCCCTAATGTAGATCATCTACTGGTACTTCATGTGTTTAAAAAAAAAAAAAAAAAAAACCGAGCACTTCATCTTCACTTCTGGAGGAAATTGAAGCAGCCTCGCTGCTAACGCCCGAATCAAAATTTGTCAAGACTTCGGATTTACCCAAGTCTGTACGAGACAGACATGGCGCCAGTTTGCATGGTTACAATATTTTATTTTGGGTTCGAATCCAAACTAGCATTGCTTCTTTACTTTTTGCCCATCAAGCCTAGGACAAATAATTCCCAACACAAGATCTTATGATATGATACTTCATCTCATAGCTGGAGATAAAGCTTCAGCTACGGTGATCCATGGACCACGATTTTTTTTTTCACCCCATCAGTGAGTACACCCTTTCCCCGTCTGACTGAACACTGTAAGTTTACAATAAAATAAGTAAACCTTAACAAGTATATATGTTTCGGCATTTGGACATTATATAAGTATATTTGGATATCTATATAAATAAAATTAGACTTTTGTCTGTACATTTCTTGGAATACAAAAATTTTCGATTTCTATCCGTTTCAAGCACCCGGGAATCGGATACGACCCTAAAAAAAAAGTTTGTCTGTCTGTCATTCTGTCATTCTGTCGTTCTGTCATTCTGTCCGTGACGCTTTTTTTGTTTAAGCATCACGTAAAAACGACTGAAGTGAATGATATGAAATTGGGTGTCATGATAGGTGGTCACTCAACTTAAAACATAGGCGTCCAATTTTTAAAAAATCTTGATTGGATTTTGAGATTTTGCGAAAATCCTTTCAAACTGCGTAAATTTGTGTTCGAGCATCACGTAAAAACGACTGAAGCGAATGATATGAAATTGGGTGTCACGATAGGTGCTCACTCAACTTAAAACATAGGCGTCGAACTAAAAAAAGTCTTGATTAGATTTTGAGATTTTGCGAAAATCATTACAAACTGCGTAAATTTGTGTTCGCACATCACGTAATAATCGCAAAGGTGAAAAAATGATATTTGGTGAAATGATAGGTGGTCACTCACCTTAAACTATAAGCATCTAATTAAAAAAAATCCACCAGATTTCGAGATTTTGCGAAAATCGTTTAAAACTGAGTGAATCTTTGTTCACGCATTACGTAATAACGACTAAAGCGAATGATATGAAATTGGGTCACATGATAGATGGTTCTCAATATAAACTATAGGTGTCCAGTTTTTTAAACATTTTTATTAGATTTTGGGATTTTGTGAAAATTCTCTCAAAATACGTTTATATTTCTTCAAACATCACGTAAAAACGACTAATACGAATGATTGAAATTTGGTGATAGGATAGGTAGTTGCTAATCTTAATTTATAGGCATTGAATTTTTGAAATATTTTGATTGCATTGTGAGATTTTGTGAAAATCGCTTTAAAATGCTGAAATTTTTGTGCCAGCATCACGAAATAAAGACTGCAGGGAATGAAGCGAAATTGGGTGACAGGATAGGTTGTCACTCAACTTAAATTCTAGGCTTCCAATTTTTCAAAAATGTTGATTAGATTTTGAGATTTTGCAAAAATTATTTCAGTATGCGTAAATATTCGTTCGCGCATCATATAATTACGACTAAAGCGAATGAAATGATATTACTTAGTTACTCTCTAACCTGTAATATTTTCACAATACATAAAAATTATAACTTCGTTTTTTTTCATTTGGCAACATACTACATCCATTCTGCGTACTCCTACAATGTTGACGAAAAATCTTGCTTTTTGGAAATTTGCATTCACTAACCCGTCAAGGACGGGTACTTCAGCTAGTTATACATATAACGTTAAATGCTGTTTATGATTTACTAGCCGCCTCTGGCGACCAGTTGATTCGCCATCTTAATAAATAAAACCGGAGAGAATCCTGTTTCACACCGGTTTCCTCCGAACTGAAATCTCTCAGAGTCTGAATGCAATTTAAAATTAAGGTGTTTACAAACCGGGGCGGCCCTTTGGGAAGTGGCGTCCCCTGCTAAAGTAAAAAAAAGACGCCCCCTTTTATATTCCACTTAGTTTTTGAGTTCGAAGTGAACGCCCCTTCGAAGCCAGGGCCCTGATGCGCTGCTTCCCTTGCTTACCATGTCGGATCACCCACGGTTACAAAAATAAGATGGGTTAGTGATAAAAACCTACAAAAAGGTACAAATTATTTTCATTAATATTAATTTTGAAGAGCTTCTACATATATTGGCCGTTGTCAAAAAAAAGTAAGACAATCTTAAACACATTCAGATTTTAAATACGCATTAAAGTGCTATATATTAAAAGCGTATCATAATCCATGCCTCTTCCCTACTTTCTTTCCTTATTCCATTAAATTGGAAAGTGTACCATTATTCATGAGTGTGATTAAACAAAATTAAAATTGATATTTCTAACATCCTTTTTCGGGATATAATACAATAGAAATAGAATGGGGAAAAGATGCGCAGAAAAATGCACAATTCGAACTGAATGAAAGTTTCAAAATCTTATTTTTAATTTGTTTGTTTGTGTAACACGTATTTCGGATTTGTGTGCTTGGTCCGAAGTCGCTTATAAATCCACGTCAGGAGGAAAATCTTATTCAGGTGTATCTTTATCCAGGCATAGCAGACGATAAAATGAATTTATTTATTAATAACTATGTGTATTCTATAAGTTAGCGCCATCTGTCGGCTACTATGTAAAATAAAAACTCTTGTATTCTTTTATTTTTGGATAAAATATAGTTTTTTATATATTTTAGGAAGTGTATTTTGCGCGATAAAAAGTAGCCCGTTTGTTAATCCAGGACTTTAACTGTCTTTATTCCTAATTTCATCCAAATCCGTCAAACCGTTTCAGCGTGAAAGAGTAACAAACATACATAAAAATATTGTCATTTATAATATTAGTAGGATTTTGAACTCGGTATGCACGGAGAAAAAATAATACCGCTCTTATCTAAAACGAATAGATGGATGTTTTCTGTGTCCCAAAACAAATAGAACACAGCGTAAAATTATGCGCGTCGGTGATACACACAACTGGTATAGACGAAATCGTCAAGAATTTCTAGTCCGTAGTATTCTGGCTCATCACAGCAGAATGACTAGTTTGTGTAACGAGAAATTATCGTTCGTATTTTGGAGCACTAGAATGACCGTATGTGAGTCTACTCGCTAGCGTACGCAGCGATTTACTGATTATTTTCATCTGGGTACAAGTGCCAGATTATCGAGGAGACATCTAAAAATTGGATAAGTGGGTTCAGAAGTGTCTCGTTCTGTGATCTAGTACTTATAGGGGGGGGTTGGGACAATTCACCGACAACAACTACACCGACAGGACATTTCACCTACATGGATTTTTCACCGACTGGACATTTCACCGACATGGACTTTTCACCGACATGGACTTTTCACCGACTGGATATTTCATCGACACGGATTTTTCACCAAGTGGACATTTCACCGACTGGACATTTCAACGACACGGATTTTTGACCGACAGGACATTTCACCGACTGGACATTTCGACGACACGGATTTTTGACCGACAGGACATTTCACTGACATGAATTTTTCCAAGTCAAACATGGAAAAATGGGAAGTTGATTATATGCTTTAAAACTTTCGGAAAAACATTAATCGGAGATTTTAGTTGTATGAAACTTAAAAGTTCCTTATACGGGAAAAATTTAATAAAGTTTTGAAACTCCAAGAAAACACAAATTGGTGACAGGACATTTGGCCAACACCGTCTCACTCTAGGGGAGGGGGCTCGAGCCCCTGAAGCCTCCCCTATGGATCCGCCACTGATATGATATCAGCAAGTTCAGGAGACAATACCCATGTCTGTGAAAATCCATATCGGTAAAATTTCCTGTCGGTGAAATGTCCACTCGGTGAAAAATCTATGTCGGTGAACTGTCCAGTCAGTGAAATGTCGTGTCGGTGCAAAGGGTGTCGGTGAAATGTCCCGGACCGCTTATGGGTAGTACATATAGACTCACAAATTCTAGTTCCACCCATTATTTTCTAGATGTCAACGGTAATAATTTTTTTTCAGCGTAGGTAAACAATCTGTTGAATGTGGATACAGTACCACGGCCCCTGCTTACTTTATTTCACGTTTCTGTAACAGCTATATTTTGCATGGAAAACTGATGGATATTTCACAAAATATTTAACGTATTACAAAACATACTGACCTTTTCATTTTCCTACTTCGCAACGTAAAATTCAACGCATTCTGAAAGTTGACTGTTTTATATAATTTAAAACATGTTTTTTTAATATTTTTTATTAGCCTTACAGCAGTTTTCAAATCTTCTAAATTATCGTACAAAGACATACCTTAAGGTCGAAAGTTTAATTAGGGAAATACTGATACATCCTTGATCACAGTCTGTTGCTTTTATCAAAATTAGTGTAATTAATGCAAATCCTTGATTCATTATTCCAAATACATCTGCATTAAGCGGATTAATTTCTATGGAACCAGCGTGTGTTTAGAAACATATTTTAAAATATGTTTCTAAACACCTTTTAATATTCTTTAGAGAAATGTTGATTTAGGAAAAATGAGATTGTTAAAAAATTTAAAAATAATTGAATCGCTCTCACTTTTTTTTTTCTTTCTTCAAAAATCACCTGGGTCACAACTTTTGAGAATTCCACATAAATTATACAGTAAACTATAGTTCGTGGATTTTCGAGAATTTGTTTAAAAATATGGCCACAGCTTTTCAGGAATCCATATAAACTATACTACCATAGCTGCCAACCTTCCCGATTTTTTTCGGTTGATTTCCCACCACTAATTTTTACCTAGCATTTCACGCTTAAAATAACGCCACAAATTTGATGCAAAATAAATCTGTTAAAAAATTGCGGTGGGAAATCGCCCGAAGAAATCGGGAAGGTTGGCAGCTATGTTTACTACTCACAAATAAGTGGTCATCATATGGACACATTGTCAAATTTGGCGAGATCTTGGACATAACCTCGAAAAAGCTGTATCAGTATGAATTTGCGAGTCTTTGCGAAAGAATTTTAAATGTTATTCCAACCCTTTAAATAAAGAGTATCAGCCTTTATAAACCTACTAGCTGAAGTACCCGTTCTTCGCACGGGAATGAATGGACTTATTGATATTACGATTTGTTGTGATAACTATTCATTGTAATAAAGAGATATAGCAAAATGGATATCGCGTTATATTGTGTCCAATAATCATGCATACCGAATTGCAAGGCAATCGTTTGTACGGTGCAGAATACACTACATACCGTTGTCCTAAAGTGAAATGGGAAAATGATGGCTTTAGATGAGAGAAAAAGCTTTCTTGAAAGAAGGAAAAGAAAAACACGAGAAAGTTAAAAAGAAACAATAATTTCAAATATTCAAAACGCTTGAAACGTTTCTATACTTTCCTTTTGAAAGAAAATGGAATTGGAAAAATGCACAATTTTGATGCGAGTATCTTATACTTAAAAAACAGCTTGATTCTCAAATATTAAAGTATAGTAGGAATGGTATTGGAGAGATATAAGTTTATTTCGAAACACTTAAATTACCTTTTTTTTAGATTTATTTTAGAAATATTGTTCACAATCTAAAATAGAAAATTAGGTATAAATTTATGCATTTTCTCTACCTTTAATTTCTAGTTTTGAATTTTAAATTGTTCATTTAAAATTTAAAATATTTAATATTGAATGATTTGCGTTTAAATAAATCTTGAACTCTTCCAGTGTTACCTTTGCACAGCTGCAAACTATTCCGTATAATTAACCTCTTTTTTTGATACTGGATACTGCAGTTTTGAGTTAAAATTTGCAAAATCTTCAAGTTCGATTAGTATTGTGGTCACTATTTTGAAAAAGTACTTAATAAATATACTGTTTACAAAATGTAGTTGCTTATATTCCGGAGTAGTTGGCAATTATGCCTTTGACTGACGGGAACCTTTGATCGACTTATATTACTTCACCATAAGGAAAAATTATTCCGAAATATTTACCACCAATGGTGACTTTTAATTCTTTTGGCAATTTGTACATAATCGATAATCATTTCCCATTAAGGTTGCCATTAAAGCAGTTTTCCATATATCTGAGGCAGAATTCTTGGCAGACTGGAGTATTTAACAGCGCGAACTATTTCTCCTCGCCGTATGGAAATATCCAATACCATTTTCAGCATTGATTTTATAGAAGACTAGCTGAAGTACCCGTTCTTCGCACGGGAATGAATGGACTTTTTGACATTAATATTTGCTGTGATTACTATTTATTGTAATAAATAGATATAGCAAAGTGGATATCGCGTTATATTGTGTTCAATAATCATGCATACTGAATTTCAAAGCAATCTCTTTTTATGGTGCAGAAGGCGATGCGGCGTAGCACAATCTAGTGGCGAGTTTTAGCAAAACGGATACGGCGAAAATATTCTTCGCATTCAGATATCGATGCATAGGAATTTTCATGACTATCGGCTGGACAGTCCAGAAGTTCACGTGTTGACGCGACATCTAGTGGCAAGTTATAGGAAAATGGATAGCGCCAAACTCTTCCCCGTGTTCAAATATCTATGTATACCTATTTTCATAGCGATCATTTGCACAGTCAAGAAGTGATACACTGCAGGGCCATCTAGTGGTTCAATAAAGTAATGATTTGCTACAGCGCCTTCAAGTGGCGAGTTATAGCAAAAGGGATAACGCCAAAATATTCTCATTGTTCAAATAGCTATGTATACTGATTTTCATAGCGACCGTTTGAATTGTCAAGAATTTGGCCTGCTGCAGCGTCATCTAGTGGCGAGTTAAAATAATAATGCATTGCAGTGTCATCTAATGGTGAGTAACATCAAAATAACGCAGTTAGAATATATTCTTCGTGCTCAAATGTGTAAGTATAAAACATTTTATGCCGATCAGTCGAACGGTATAGAAGTTGATGCGCTGCAGCGCCATCTAGTGGTGAGTAACATCAAAAGGAACGCAGTTAGAATATATTCTTCGTGCTCAAATGTGTAAGTATAAAACATTTTATGCCGATCAGTCGAACGGTATAGAAGTTGATGCGCTGCAGCGCCATTTAGCGGCAAGTTACAGCAAAATGGATAGTGAAAAATATTCTCCGTGTTCTAATATTCGCGTGTACCAAATTTCATCGAAATCGGTTGGACGATATTCGCATAGCAAACGGCTAAACGGAATAGAATTCGACGTTGTGTCGGCACCAAGTGGCAAGTTAAGGAAAACGGATAGCATAAAAACCTTCTCCATCATAAAAGACTTAGGTGAACCAAATTTCATGGTGCAACGGTGCTCAACGGTACTGGAGTTTTTCAACCTCATAAACACATACCAACATTCATTTTTATCTATAACCAGTGTTATTATATATACCAGTCTCAAATCTAAGCCTCGCCAAAATGCCAACATACGCCATTTTGCAAGAGTTTATTCATGGAATCATTCGAAGCATTGACTTAGCAGCAATCAATATGGGAAATGGTTCGACTGTCAAAGAGTAAAGCACGCATTTATTTGAAATGTGGAATCCCTTAATGCAGCCGAATTTTTTAAAATTATCAACTATAATGTGTTTTATTCATCGTTACTCCGATGTACTAAATGAGAAGATTTCAATTTTCTGAAATTTGGCGGAATTCCCCCAACTTAAATCAATGTACTCAATTGGCGAGAATTCTGAAGTTAGATCGCTTGAAATCCCTTAATAACTGCATTATTTCTTCACGGATCATTAAAATTTAACGCTGTAATAAAACCTTTGCACTTGTTTTCAAAAATCTATTTCCTTAAGCTCTCAATAAATTGCGCCAAGCCGATAACTGTGCAAATCGCTAGAACTCACTTACTCAAAATCGATATTTCAGCCATTTTATTTTTTCGCCAGACTAAAAAATTTTACACATTAGCTTCGGAAATCTTCAATTCTTATTGTTTTGCATATACAACATTTCATTCCTGCTCTGATTTCCCATGCACACAATATTATAATTAAAAAAAATAACCTTACGAATATAAACTAACAAAAAAAAATCATTATTATTCTTTTATTTTTACTTTGAGAATTTAAAACATTTTATTCGGCAAAATCGTCACACATGGCAACCACGATCCTTATTTCACACTTTTTTTCACCAGAGGGGTTACAATTACGGAAAGCTTTTTGCGTGGAGAGCATAAAAAATCTCTTAAATTCCGGGAACGGGTGGACTTTCAAAGTTTTAAAGTGGACTACGATTTATTCTATATTATTTTACATATCTGTGCTAAATTTCAGGCCGATAGGTCCATTTTTGTGGATTTGTATACGAATCAAATCCACAAACAAACAAACAAACAAACAGAATTTCATTTTTATTTATAAGATAAATCTTTGTATATTCATTCTATTGGGCTTGTAATCTATATAAATAAAATTAGACTTTTGTCTGTACATTTCCTGGAATTCAAAAATTTTGCGATTTCTATCCGTTTCAAGTACCTGGGAATCCGGTGCGATCCTCAAAAAAAAGTTTGTCTGTCTGTCGTTCTGTCATTCTGTACGTGACGCTTTTTTTGTTCAAGCATCACGTAAAAACGACTGAAGCGAATGATATGAAATTTTGTGTCATGATAGATGGTCACTCAACTTAAAAGATAGGCGTCGAATTTAAAAAAAATCTTGATTGGATTTTGAGATTTTGCGAAAATCCTTTCAAACTGCGTAAATTTGTGTTCGAACATTAGTTAAAAACGACTGAAGCGATTGAAATGAAATTTGGTATCATGATAGGTGGTAATTGAACTTGAAACATTGGCGTCGAATTTTTAAAAAATCTTGATTAGATTTTGATATTCTGCTAAAATCGTTTCAAACTGCGTAAATTTGTGTTCGCACATCACGCAATAACGGCAAAGGTGAAAAAATGATATTTGGTGAAATGATAGGTGGTCACTCACCTTAAACTATAAGCATCTAATTAAAAAAAATCGATCAGATTTCGAGATTTTGTGAAAATCGTTTAAAACTGAGTGAATCTTTTTTCACGCGTTACGTAATACGAAAAATTTTCGATTTCTATCCGTTTCAAGCACCCGGGAAATCGGATACGACCCTAAAAAAAAAGTTTGTCTGTCTGTCATTCTGTCATTCTGTCGTTCTGTCATTCTGTCCGTGACGCTTTTTTTTGTTTAAGCATCACGTAAAAACGACTGAATGTGAATGATATGAAATTGGGTGTCATGATAGGTGGTCACTCAACTTAAAACATAGGCGTCCAATTTTTAAAAAATCTTGATTGGATTTTGAGATTTTGCGAAAATCCTTTCAAACTGCGTAAATTTGTGTTCGAGCATCACGTAAAAAACGACTGAAGCGAATGATATGAAATTGGGTGTCACGATAGGTGCTCACTCAACTTAAAACATAGGCGTCCGAACTAAAAAAAAGTCTTGATTAGATTTTGAGATTTTGCGAAAATCATTACAAAACTGCGTAAATTTGTGTTCGCACATCACGTAATAATCGCAAAGGTGAAAAAATGATATTTGGTGAAATGATAGGTGGTCACTCACCTTAAACTATAAGCATCTAATTAAACAAAAAATCCACCAGATTTCGAGATTTTGCGAAAATCGTTTAAAACTGAAGTGAATCTTTGTTCACCGCATTACGTAATAAACGACTAAAGCGAATGATATGAAATTTGGTTACATGATAGATGGTTGCTCAACATAAACTATAGGTGTCCAATTTTTTTAAACATTTTTATTAGATTTTGAAATTTTGTGAAAATTCTCTCAAAATACGTTTATATTTTCTTCAAGCATCACGTAAATAACGACTAATACCAATGATACGAAATTGGTGATAGATAGGCAGTTGCTAATCTTACATTTATAGGCGTTGAATTTTTAAAATATATTGATTACATTTTGAGATTTTGCGAAAATTGTTTTAAAATGCTGAAATTTTGTTCCAGCATCACGAAATAAAGACTGCAGGGAATGAAACGAATTTGGGTGACATGATAGGTTGTCACTCAACGTAAATTCTAGGCTTCCAATTTTTCAAAAATATTGATTACATCTTGAGATTTTGCGAAAATTATTTCAATATGCGTCAATATTCGTTCGCGCGTCACATAATTACGACTAAAGCGAATGAAATGATATTACTTAGTTACTCTCTAACTTTTAATATTTTAACAATACATAAAAATCATAACTTCTCTTTCTTTACTTTGGCAACATAACTACATCCATTCTGTGTACTCCTACAATACTGACGAAAGTTCTGGCTTTTTTGGAAATTTGCATTCAGTACTAACCCGTCAACGACGGGTTCTTCAGCTGGTAGATTAATGTTCCTAAACTCCCATGCACAGTTAATGCATTGGAATTACATTACAACACTCCGTTTCCATTTAGAAACCCTTAAAATGTCCTCCTAACCAAGGTACCCCTCTACTAGGTAGACACCCCAGAGCTATGTCACCCGCCATTATTTTTATAGAAATCAAATCTATTCTTCGTGACTGGCAACAGTCAAAACGTCAGCGTTTGGTGTTCCCAGAGCGGGAACACTGCACGTTAAAGGGTTAAGGAAGTAAGAGCACTTGCTACAGATGGTGACCTTTCATTTTTTGGCGACTTACGTGAGCGAATGACAATCCCTTTAACGTTGCCAATACCACAGTGATCCGTATGATTGATTCCTCTGTTAGAAATTGCTACACTAAACTTGACAAATATTTTATGTAACTGACAGGTATGGGGAAGCTTTCCCCAGTTCACATCCCATATTTTATGAAGTCGAAACCCAGGCCGTGAAGAAAGAACAAGACTTTATAGTGGCAATTGCATTTTATTTTAATATCACCACACAACGTTAAAATTATGAAGTCCAACGGTGGCTGAGCAGACCCCTGAAAAACGCAGGTTCACTTGACAACTGCTAAGGCGTGAACGATGATGAGAAAACTCAAGCCAAGAGGTTAGTACAGAACCAAAACACGCCACAAGGGCATGCCAAACAAAATGCAAAATTAACTTGACGCCAGTAGACGTTAAGAACATTTCTATATAATTATTTTTTTGAATCCCCGTCATGCCAACGGATAAAACAAACAATCTAGCAGCTAAATTGTAACCCAAAATGAAAGCCAGTGTTATTTATAGGTTTGATACCATATACGGTCATAAACAAATCATGGGAACAGAAATGCTAGGCTTTACCAATGCAAAAGTGAAATAAAAAAGGAAAAATAAATGAAAACAGAAGATTGCTTTTAAATACGGTAGGTGCAGAAATAAAATCTTTACAGGCGAAGGGAAGAGAAAATCCAAATCGAAAGTGCAAAGAATAAATTTTGAACACAGATTAAATGTAGAAATAATTAACAATTAAGTAATTGATAATTAAAAATAAGATATGTGATTATCTGCATCACAACAGGTAGCAAATATTCAAGTTGAGTGCAGGTTAATAAGTATGTAAAGCAGAATTAACATTATAAACCAGACCACTATGGCCACGGCATGTAACGATATCTGTAGTTTGGGAGAGGACTGTGAAACATGACTGAGACAAATGAGTAAGTACATCGAGAAGTATCCCCCAAAGGGTTGCTTTATAGAAGTTTCGCTGTTGAAACAAAGCATTGCAATATCACGCAAAATTCCTGTAAACAAATGAATCCAACAAAACAGTATTTGAATTTTCCTGCATTGTTGTAAACAATACCAAAATAAGTTAGTCATACTTACTTTTTCACACCGTACAAAGGGGCCAGATTGGGTGGTCAACTGAGAAAAATTT